>NBNE01000087.1:0-43800 GCA_002215365.1 Phytophthora megakarya
GTGCTCTCCTTCAAGGACTGAATCCCAAGATCGGATCAGGCAAGTTGAAGTCGAGTCGATCGTGGTAACGCGCACCTACAAAAACCGATCGTGTTCCGTCGTATCAAGTTTGAGAGATGCGGTCTGACTCCAAGTTGTAGACGCACTGAATTCTCAAATTGAGCCCTTGGGCAGGTCGCCAATGGGCTGCGTGGACTTCCTGGCCAAGTGCGTGAGTGCGCTGCTGCTGATCACCATCAACGTCTTCTTGGCGCTGGGCAGCGGACTCGTGCTCTATGTGGCGGTATTCGTGCGTCACACCGGGTGGGTGCATGTGATCCAGGCCTATTGGTCTCCTATCAACGGGCTCGCGACTACTCTCATCTGCGTTGCGGGTGTGGTCATCGCCATGGCGGCACTTGGAACAGTGGCTGCACTCTGTCGCTGGCGAGCAGGACTATGCTACTACATGGTCTTCGTGGTCTTCGTGCTGGTGCTGTTCCTGTTCGTGGGGGTCTGCTCCTTCCTGCTCTGGAGCATGTTCTCCAGTTGGGAGGACGACACGTACCCGGCCAGCAGCAACGAAGCCGAGATTAAAGACAAATTCGACCAGGTCTATTGCTATGCTCAAGGTGTGTACATGTGCAATGAAGATTCCGTCTCCGATGCATTGAGCATGTTCGCTCCCGACCTCAATTCGACCATCACAGACTTGTTCAAGAACGTTTCAGGCGTGGATACACTGTGTGCGGAGTATCTGAGCGACTACGCAGAACTCGCAGATGTGTGTGACGGTTGTGACAAAGCACGCGAGTTCAGTCACTACTCGTCCGTCCTCGAGTGGAGTCGCAATGAATGTGAACCCGATTCAAAAACATTAGGGTGGTGTCGAGAGCTGTTTCTAGACTCAACGAACAGTACTACAGCGACTACAGCTCCGTACGCACCTCGCAGATGTGTGTGACGGTTGTGACAAAGCACGCGAGTTCAGTCATTACTCGTCCGTCCTCGAGTGGAGTCGCAATGAGTGTGAACCCGATTCGAAAACCTTAGCGTGGTGTCGAGAGCTGTTTCTAGACTCAACGAACAGTACCACAGCGACTACAGCTCCGTACGCGCATTGTCGAAACGCGTTTTTGGATCTTACCAGCAATTACTCGCTCTACCTCGCGATAGGCAGCGTGATCGTCGTCATTGGGTCTGTTGCCGTGATAATTATGTCGTGTTACCTGCGGCGACGGGACATGTACGACGTCTACGAGGCGTTTTAGCAGATAGAGAAATGACAAATATTTGTAAACGAGTTGCGATGAAGTAACTTGTGGCTAACGGTAAAAATGCTGAACTGTTTGGCTGTGTTGGTGGCTGTTTTGGCGGTTGATGGATATTGCCATCACCCACGAAAAGGTGCTTTCTGGTCAGCCATTGCGTGCGAGCCCTGAGGCATTTCGCCTTTTTTCCTCGAGCCCACACCCAAACGACCGAAGACAGAATGGGACTCTGTTCGTGCCTCACGAAGTGTGTCAGCGAATTAATCCTAATCGGCATCAATTGTATCCTGGCGCTAGGAGGAGCCTTGGTGCTTTATGTGGGGATATATCTTCAACACACGGGCTGGGTTGACGTGATTCAAGGATACTGGTCTCCGATCGACAGCATCGTCACCGCACTGATCATCATTGGGGCAGTTATCATCGGGTTGGCCATTTTGGGCTCCATCGCTGCATTATGTCGTTGGCGCTTCGGATTGTGTCTCTACGCGAGTGTGGTGTTGCTTATCTTCATTCTCTTCGTGATCGTAGCAGTAGCAGCATTCCTTTTACGACATCGTGCAAACGACTGGGAAGACTCGACGTATCCAGCCAGTAGCGACGAGGAATCCGTGAAAGAAAACTTCGACCAAGCCTACTGTTACGCACAAGGCGAGTACATTTGCAACCAAGCATCGGTCTCCGACGCACTCACGATGTTCATTCCGACACTCGACTCGTCTATTGCGTCGCTTTTCGAGAACATGACTGGAGGTGTCAACACTCTGTGTGATGATTATTTGAGCGACTATGACGAACTCTCAAGTGTGTGCGACGGATGTGACCAAGCTCGCCAATTCAAAGACTTCTCGTCTGTGGTTAACTGGGCGAACGACAAGTGTCCTAGGACATCGGATACCCTCGTGTTTTGCGGGGTTCTACTAGCTACGGGTGATACCAACAGTTCGTCGGGAACTGCCCCATATTCCGAATGCCGCACGGAATTCCTGAATCTCGTAGAGAAGTACGCCCTTTGGCTCGGTATCGGTAGCATCCTCGTGTGTGCGGGAGCTCTCATGGTGATCACCTTCGCCTGTATCTTGCGGCGTCGCGATCATAAACCACAAACACACTCGGCATACGGACGGTTTTAGATCGTTACCACTACCTGCTGGTACCGCGAAAATCGAGCATTTTCACGCCAACGGAGCTCAATAGCAATAACAAGGCAGCATGCAAGGTTCTTCACTACCAACTTGACCAAGGTTGTTGCAATAAATCACCTTGGTGGTGAGCCTTCAAACTTCCGTCATCAACATTATTGTGAAGAGCAGGAATCCCGAACAGATCGTAGGTTCCCAAAATCCGGCCAATTTTCGCGATTTATCTTCAAATTTTAATATCGAATTTAATCGAGTATCTCGACAACGGTCAGTAACCTCATTACTGTATGTGAGCTACCTGTTACAACTGATTGTGAACTTGTCGCGTACATGTAACAACGTTTGAGCAGGTCAGTGTATCATTCTTCAATTTGCGTGTCAAGCAGCAATGGGCTTGGGGAAATGTGCCACACAACTTGTGTTGATCGCCATTAACTGCGTATTGGCACTTGGAGGAGCATTGGTGCTATATGTGGGCATTTACATGCGTCATGCGGGTTGGGTGGACGTGATTCAGGGATATTGGACCAACATCGACGACGCAGTGACTGCACTCATTGTGATCGGCTGTGTGATCATCGGCCTGGCAGTGTTGGGCTCCATTGCAGCCCTCTGTCGCTGGAGATTCGGGCTGTGCACGTACTCGATCGTCGTGCTGCTGTTCCTCATTTTATTCGCAGTTGTGGCGATCGCCGTGTTCGTTTTGATGGTCAAAGCGGGCGACTGGAAGGACAAGGAGTATCCGGCCGAAACAACCGAGAAGGCTGTGAAAGCCGATTTCGACCAGGTCTATTGCTACGCACAAGGAGAATACATTTGCAACGAGGCATCAGTTGCAGAAGCATTGACTATGTTCGCCCCTGACCTCAATAATGAGACGGTGACTTTGTTCGAGAATGTGACTGGCGGCGTGAGCACTTTGTGTGACGATTATCTGAGTGACTACAGCGAACTGGAGAGTCTTTGCGATGGATGTGACACTGCACGCAAATTCGAGAACTACACCAAGGTCTTTAACTGGGCAAATGACGAATGTCCGCGAACCAACGAAACGCTGGTGTACTGTGGAGAGTTCCTGGCTAACGGATCGCTGTCGAACATCACCGTTGGTACAGCACCTTACACGCAGTGCCGCACCGAGTTTCTGAATCTCGTGGAGGACTACTCGTTGTATATGGGTATTGGAAGTGTGCTCGTGTGC
Source organism: Phytophthora megakarya (assembly GCA_002215365.1). Lineage (NCBI taxonomy): Eukaryota > Oomycota > Peronosporomycetes > Peronosporales > Peronosporaceae > Phytophthora > Phytophthora megakarya. The sequence continues at coordinate 3,594 of NBNE01000087.1, forward strand.
CTCGGTGCCCTGATGATCATCATCTTCGCGTGTTGTCTACGTCGTCGCCAACAGCTCGGCCAATCTCGACAGTACGGCCATACCCTCACGGAAACGGACGATGATCCGCTTACCCCATCGATGGAGCAGCCACGATACCACTACACCAAGGCTTAAACACCTTGAGATTAACAGCCTATTGTAGGATAGTAATGTATAGGTCGTATGCAATACATGTAAGTACATGTTTCCCTGATCCCACGCGTGTCAAACGAGCTGTCAAAGGTTCAGCTTCTGCTTCGATTTTCGTGACTGGAGTTGCACCTCTCGCCGGGCTATGTCGGTTTCACACTTGTAGCTCAATCCTCACTGTTGACTGGTACTTCAACGTTGATTTTACATAGTTTTGCTGAGCACTGTCATGTAGGAATTCATATCTTGCTTTTGACGGACAAAACGACGAGTGTGTGTTGGTATGTAGTTGTATTGATCATAAATTTTCAGTCAGTGCAAGGAGAAGTTCTGACATTGGTACAGTGCCTGTGAATCATGATTTCGTTAGATTCTTGCGATCAACAGGGTCAATGGATGCGCTTACCCGTACACTGCTTGTCATGCATGCCAAACAGAGCGGTGATCTGCAACAAAAAGCATAAAACAACACGTTAACCATAAAAGTTATCCGTCCAATATATCCAATGAAAATTTTACCTGATCGTCAGTAAAAACACATGCAAGGTCTCGTAGTGCTTCTTTAAGCTCTGCTTTTGTCATGTATCCATGGTCTACGACAACGACAGAAAAGCATCACAATATTGTTAGCATGTGTACTTCAACACCATCGCTTGATATCAACGTACTGATTCGTTCGTGTTTTTCGAAACTGCGCTTCACGGCTTGGAGAAGTTCTGTCCGCATCGCGTGTCGTTGCCAAATTGTCTGTCCGGCAGCACTCCATAATCGGCGTACCGTTTGCTCTCCACCAACACGGTGTATAGCCTGTTGATACTTTGCATGAATAACTGTGTCGGTAATTGTTTGGACCTTGCTTGCTCGGTTATGCTGATCCTGGTCTTGGTTTCCACCAACACGGTGTATAGCCTGTTGATACTTTGCATGAATAACTGGGTCGGTAATTGTTTGGACCTTGCTTGCTCGGTTATGCTGATCCTGGACTTGGCTGTTAGATCGATGAACGCGAAGTCCACGTCGATCATTGTTACTTTCTGCGTTAGCTTTGGTTTTTTCATTGATTCCGCGCGAGTACGAGGGAAATGGCTTGGTAGCAATTTGATTTGGATCTGGGGGTGAGGCAAAATGTCCATACCCACTAGCATCGTCAAATTTGTCGTAACCGGATCGAGGTGACATTCCTTCGGGAGGTGCAGCGAATGCCCCATACCCGCTAGCATTATCAAACGCTTCGTAACCTGATCGAGGAGACATTTCTGGTGGAGCAGCAAAGGCACCGTATCCACTAGCATTATCAAAGTCCCCATAACCAGAACGGGGTGACAAACCACCATGCGGTGGTGGTGCAAATGCTCCATATCCACTGGCATTGTCAAAAGCACCATAACCAGAGCGAGGTGACATGTTTGCTTTAGCTGGAGGAGCTGCAAACGCTCCATATCCGCTGGCATGATCGAAAGCTCCGTATCCTGATCGCGGTGACATGCCATTATTTCCACTAGGTGCCGGTGGGGCAGCAAAGTTACCGTAGCCACTAGCATTATCGAATTTTCCATATCCTGATCGTGGCGACATTCCGATTGGTTTGACTGCCTTAGTCTGAGGAGGTTTATCTTCTGCAAAATGAACCTGTCGGGATTGATTGTGTGCCGGTCGAGCTTTTGCACTTGAAAGAGCTGGTTCTGGGGGTCTAGATACTGCGAGCCCTTGAGTAAATGTCGTGCCGATACGGTCTTCATCGCGACGAAGATGACCTTTATACCCAAGAATCGGAGGATTTTTCGTCTTTGGTATTACATCAGCCTCGTCATCTGCAGGAGTGTACGGCACGCAACCCGTGTAGGCGTGTTCTGGTCGAGCTACCTTTTTCATGGTACGCCTCTCTTGAATACTAGCGAATTGGTTGTTTGTTGCACCATTAGCAGCCCGTGGCTTGATGGCAGTACTGGTTCCTCGATTGAACATCATGTTCAGGGTTGGAACAGGGCAAAATAATTGTGCTACAACTTGACCATGATCATGCTCGTATATATAGGAAGAAGCACAAGGTCCCATGAAACTCAACGGTTTGCGATGCAGCATTGAGAGCAAGCAGGCAAAACCCTTTTTATTATTTGGATGCAGTAGTATATGCAGATATCGAGTAGGCGACATACTGAAGCACAAGGTCCCATGAAACTCAACGGTTTGCGATGCAGCATTGACAGCAAGCAGGCAAACCCTTTTTATTATTTGGATGCAGTAGTATATGCAGATATCGAGCAGGCGACATAATCTCACTAATTCTCGACCTTGATGGTAATGCTGCTGTTGACACCCGTAAATTCCTCCTGATCTTACTCGCACGCAAGCTTCGAGTCGAAGCTGCTGAGTGTGATCGCGAAAGCCTGGAGGGGGCAAAGAGGCCACCGGAAATCCATGGTGAAGAGGTCCTTGCCCACACGGCCAAATTGAAGCACGACGGTCTCCTGATCTTCTGGTGTCACAAGTTGGAAGTTCTTGACAGAGGCCATTGTCACGCGACCATTGAAATTGAGGACGTAGGCGCACACCTGGTCGTTCCAGCGCGGCGGCTTGTTGATTAGATACGTGAGATTGGTGTGGTCTTGCTCTTTGCACTTGTTGACCATCTCGTCTTCCTTGGTTAATGGTCTCCAAACAACTCGTGTGCCATCATCACGCACACGGGGGACGCAAACCTTCATTTTTCTTGGACCACGGTGACCCAAGACATTGGCCGCATACATGGCAATGCCCAATTCCTGGCGAATACCAGCAGGATTGCTGGTGATAGTCTGTTGATCGACATCTTTCGGGTTCGCACCTTGATCATAGATTGTAAACTCAGTGCCCAGGAAGTTGGCACGCAGTTTACCCACGTAGTTATCACTACCACGGCGAAGCAAATCTCCACGCTGCAAAGAGATGAGGTAGTTGCTCGTACGATTCTTCGGGCGCTTTTTCGCCGTGAGCAAGAAGCGATCACCCTCTTTCATGTACAAACAGTATTCAGGGAACACCTTGTTTGCGCCGGACTTGTTGCGTTCGATGTAGCACTCCACCACGTCGTATGCTTTGGGGATGGGGCGCAGAATGAAGGAACGCATATCCGTGATGTCAAGTTTTGGCTTGCGTACATTTGCGGCAGCAGGGCGACCTCTGTCGCCATCACGTGCGTTTGAAGATGGATCGTAGGAAGTGGCTGCATTATGGTTGCGGTCGTCGTCCGATGATGCATCCGATGCAGACCTGGACGGGGATCGAGATCGAGAACGAGATCTCGAACGCGAACGTGAACGGGAATGGGAACGCCCTCGCTGTTTTCAATCAGAAACGATCAGTACATGCTCTAGTTGAAGCGAAATTGAAACTTACGTTGCGTGCAAACCCTCCGCGACCACCAGAGCCGCCACGACGGTCATCATCGTCATCGTCACGTCCACCCCGTCCGCTGTCAATCAATTGAAATGATTAGATTTAGTAAACACAACGTTGAAATGGTACATACCTGCCGCGCTTTGTACTCTTGGGTGGTGGATCATCGTAGTCCTTGCCACGACGCGATCCGCTGCGAGCACCCTTTGGCGTTCGAGAGCGATCACGATCTGAATCACTGTCACTGCGATCGCGTCCGCGGCCACGGTCTCGATCTCGATCCTGCTCACGAGAGTAGCTTCGATCTCCACGGCCCCCTCGGTCACGATCGAGCTCTCTGCTGCCTCCTCGGTCGCGATCACGATCACGATCACGGTCGTAGTCTCTGTCATAGTCGCGGTCGCGACGATCCCAGTCCCGAGAGCCCCCAGCACGATTTGGACGTCGGTCATCATCGTCATCATCCTCGTCATTGCGGCTGCGACGAGAGTAGCCTTGGCTTCCGCTTCCTCGACTACTGGCATTTTGCCTTGAAGATCCAGTACGACGCACTCCAGGTCGAGAGTCTTCATCTGCCTCATCATCTCGTCCAAAGCGTCTATTAAGTAAGAGCTCAGTATTAGAATAAAATAGTGAATAAGGTCATTTAACTACATACGACGGTCTTTCGTCGATATCCGTGGACCGCGGTGCCGAGTACTGTTTCGGAAGTGAGGTTCGCATCACCCCTGCAAAATCTGTTAGGGACAATCTAAACAGCACTTGATTAATACCTAAAAGCCTCACCGCCTCCCATGCGCTCTTGCAATTTCTTTTTCTGCAATTCTCGCTGCTGTTGGATGACGCTGGAGCGGGCACCCGAAAGGTATTCGGCCCCTCCGACCTCCCCTTCCAAGTCGTCATCGTCTTTAAGGGCGTTCGGGTGTGCACCGCTGCCAGTGCGATCATCCAACGTGAGTACTTCGACTGCATCCGATACATCGTCACGCCCTCCCTTCCGACTTCTTCCTCCACCCCGAGGAGCGTCGTCATCGAACGACGACCCATTCATGAACATGGTCTTAGCACACTACTCGAACGAAGCGAAAGCTCAACTAGCCTCCAACGGACGGAGCTCCCACCTGAACGTTGGAAAATGCAAAACTCCCATGAGAGTGCGCGTTCTCATACGAATACATCGAATCCTTTTATTTAAAGGAATCTATGTATTTGTATGCAAAACTCCCATGAGAGTGCGCGTTCTCATACGAATACATCGAAGTACATCGAAACCTTTTATTTAAAGGAATCTGTTTATTTTTATATGGAGTCGTTTCTTGCAATAAAATGTGGAGTTGCAATAGTTACTCAAACGAAAATACTGGAGTACCGATTTCTACCGATCAGTCCTTGACGGTAACCTACCAAAAGTGCTGGAGTCGTTTCTTGCAATAAAATGTGGAGTTGCAATAGTTACTCAAAAGAAAATACCGATTTCTACCGATCAGTCGTTGACGGTAACCTACCAAAAGTGATTGCAAGGCTGTACGAGAGGTCGCCAAGTTGTTAAGTTAACGTGACCTCTCATACAGACTTACAATAACCAATACTTTGTAAAACCGGTAGGAAACGGTAGCTCTTGCCTCATCCTTAGAATCTCGAGGTCAACGTGCACCATGTACTCTCGCGAGAAGCTGGAGAAGCTGCTCCGTCAGGCCAAAGTGACGACGCAGAGCATCCAGACCGTGTCGCAGTGGATGCTCACGCACCGCCAGAACCTGCCGGAGATGGTGGCGATCTGGAGCAGCTTGATCCGCGAGGGCCAAGCCGAGCACCAGATCGTGTATCTCTACGTGGCCAACGACGCCATGCAAGTGGGCGTGCGCAAATTCGGACGCCACATCGCGGCGGTATTTGAGGAGAAACTGGTGGACATCGTGCAGTATGTGATGCGCGACGGGGAGGAGAAGGTCAAGCGCTGCGCCATCAAAATCGTGGGCATCTGGAAGGAGCGCAGTGTCGTTACGCCGCCGCTGTTGGCCATGTTGGAGAACGTTTGTGCTGGCAAACCCCCAATGTACAGTACTAACAAGGTCACCACTAGAAAGAGCAGGAAATTCTAATGGTTGTATGTGTTTTTCGCGCAGAGAGGAGGTTCCCCAAACCGACGGGAAGGAAGAAGATAGGAAGAACAAGTTGTTGCAAGCAATGACGACCGATGCAGCGGTGGAACGCGTGCTGGAGGATATGCCAGAGGTGGTGGAAGCCCATGCTACGACCCAGTTGGCTACGCACCTGCAGGACCTTGTCAATGCCACTATCAGTGCAGATATGCTGAGTGATCGGATGTTTCAGTTGGAATCGAACATCAGTGTCTTCCATCATGCTTGTGGAGAACAGGATGAAGAAGAGGAAGTTGTCGTGCTTGGAGAGGAGACGTTCCCTTCCGTGGGAGGCATTGCATGGAGCAAGATGGATCAGCAGGTGTACGATCTCGATCTCGACAACAGTCGTCAGCATGTGGAACAGTACCGTAAGAATCTGACGGACCAAGCTACAAAGCGTGAGGCACTGATCCAGGAGTTGCGGGGCTTGGAGAAAATCGACTTGTTCTCGCTCCTTCCAGGTTCGACGATGGAAGCAGAGGCAGACCAACAGGAACGAGCACTGGAGAAACTCTACAGTGTGGCTCTCGAAGCGGAGACGTTGGAAATGAAGCAACTGGAGCAACAGCGCGCCGAGTTCCGCGCGAGACAAGCATCTATCGTTGCGTCCGCGTCGGACCCGTTGTACTCCGAGTACCACCCGGAAAACTCTTATCAACCGACCACCCCGACGACAGCGAGTCGTGGACGAAGTGACAGTGGGAACAGTCATCTAGGCTATCGCAGATCTTCATACCAGCATGACCAGCCTCATCGATCTTCACCAACGCTTCGCCGCCACAACAGCGCATCTGCTGCCACTGATCGTGGCTTTATGGATGATCGTCACAATGATCACCATCGCTACGACAACGACCGCTACGATGGACACAACGATCGGTATGGAGGGTCAAACGACCGCTATGGGATGGAGTCCCCTTCTACCAGCAAGAGGCCAAAGCTGAACCACTCGCACAGCTTGGAATCTCAGAATGTGCAGTGGCAGGAAGCATCTCGCTACTCGCCACCTCGAGGTGGACTGCCGCCGAACCCGTACGCTGCTGTTGAGAGGGAACAACCAGCTTATTCGCCTCGAGATAATCGTTATTCGCCTAGGGACCACTACCAAGCACCACCACCGCGCCAGGGGCGTCGCTCTCGATGGGACTCGATGCCTGAAGAGCGCTACAACAATCACTACGATGAGCGGCGATGGTGACTCAGTACTGCACACCTGTCGTCCTTCCTAACAATATTATTATTATCAGTATTGCCGCCAAGGCGGCAAGCGCTGCGTAGCGCAAAGTGTAGCAAAAACAACAAAGCTAAAGCTTTACCTTGTAGGCTACGCCGCTGCTTCGCCTGCTAGTGCAATACTCCTTTTGGTACTAGGTTGGTAAGAGATGATGCGTATGCGTACATCGCATAGGAGCCGCCACGACAATGACGAAGAAACTCTAACTGTAAGGTGAGCGAGCATCCTAATCAAATCATATATTTCGTGCTTTCAGTTGATGCTACTAGTAGTAAGTCGCAAACTGCATTTGTCTTACGCCTTCAGCTAATCCAAAGCCAATAGAATAATCTTCGTCGTCGCCATAGTCACCTACAGCTCCACGATATCTCCCTCAACCTCGACCAGTTCTTGCCGAGGTGGTGGAAGAGCTGCACGAAGCGGCATTGATCGAGCAAGTAGCGGTTGCTCTTGTCTTTTTCTGTAGCTGCTGGAGCAGGATGATAGGTCTGACGATGAAAACGGCTCCTCCTTCCGGCTTTGAACAAGTAACTCCTTCTGCGAAGAGGTTTGCTCTTCACTTGCAGGCAATTCGTTCACTGATTTCTCCATCTTCTCTTCTGCCGTTGGCGATTGTTCTTGGGTCTTGGATTCGGAAGCCCGTTCCAGAACTTGAGAAGCATCAGGCTTCTCCTCTGTTTCATCTCCTGATACTTCAAGATCATCCAGTTGTTGGAGACTCGTCGAGAGTCCACTCGCATCACTAATAGTGGAGGAATGACGAGGCGAATTCACGACACTTTGTCCAGCAGCGATTAGACGACCCATTGGCGCCTCTCGAGCTTCTTCTTGACGGCGTGTAGCTTCATTCTCCTCCTGTCCACCACGCTTTCCGAAAAATCCCATAAACGAGCTCGAGATTGACGACGCCAGCCGCGTCATATGAAAATTCGTCACCTCCCCGACGGAAGGCGACGCGAAATACGTGTGACACGACCCACATCGAAGACACGCCGTAGCAGGCGGTACATAGCACACAACCAAACATCCAGGACACTTGACGTGGATGTTCACGCCCATATCTCGTGCAAGAAAGTTGGTACTATCTCTCAAGTCCGTGCTGATCTTGTCCAAAGTGGAGCGAATCGTGTAGTCACATTGCACGCAGGTAAGGTTCTCTCCATCGTTCAAAAAGCCACATCGAGAGCAGAAAATCTGAGCTGGAGCTGCAGTTGTCACCAACGAATAGAACGGAAGTCGGCATTGTGAACATTCCTTCGCAGCTCGTCGGTTCTCCGTGCCACTATAACCCAAAAACAATTAGTCCCAAATTAAACATAAATTTAAAACTCATAAAACTTCCTCATCTTACCATCCACCGCATTTCCAGCTTCCGTCCGCTTGCACATCGTGTGTCGGAGGCTTCATCTCCGCCCTGCAAAGCCAAAAATTGTTAAATAATTAATGAATTCACTTAATTTGCAACTTTAATGCTGCACCCACCCACACATTCCACAGGACGAGACATCAGGGGCGTTTAGAAACGTACTGCAACAGCAAAATCACCGCAATTATCAGCACAACTCGAGATAGAACTAAAATAATCACCATTAACCGTCGTACCACGTCGCGCAGGCTACTTGAATGCCCTTCCCGCCCGCCACCGTCTTGTGCTCGAGCGCCCTGTAATACAGCCACAAAATAACGTTAACCCCTCCTTATTCTGCGCGTTAAAGTCGCAATAAACACACGTACACGCGCTGACTGCTCTTTGTGCTCGAGCGCCCTGTAATACAGCCACAAAATAACGTTAACCCCATCCTTATTCTGCGCGTTAAAGTCGCAATAAACACTCGTACACGCGCTGACTGCTGTCCATAACGAGCTGGTTCTGTCTAATTCTCTAGTCTGAGTTCAAAATCGAGAGACGGTCAGTAAAATCCCTTGTTTTAGTGACTGCAACTATTGCTTCAACATCGCGACCTTTAGTGCAAAATCACCAACTGATGCCGCCCAAGAAGCTGCCATCGAAGTTAACGCCACAAGGTTCGGGGGTGAACCCGCCATCAACAGCTCGCAATTATCGTGAACCGGTAACAACACCGAATTTACCTCCAAATGAGGCAATTTCACCACTTTGGACCCCAAATTCCGCTCCGACTGAAGTATTTCCAGAATGGACAGACCCTGCAGCTTTACGTACGTAGATTGGTGCATTAGAATGTGGTTGAGGTGGAATGCTATGTTTTGACGGATGGTATTGTCGTTTTGGTAGCTGTGGAACACTGGGGAACTGTGGAAGAGCCCTTTGATGACACTTTGGCGAATGCAAATCTGCTTGTCCCTTATGAAGTGCGTTGTGTTGATTGCATTTTGCTATGAATTGGTATAATATATTTTTTCGGTTTGGTTTTGTATGTAAGGTGATCGAGTCAAAGGGAACAATCACGTGGAAACGCCCATGCCAATTCTTACCTGTCATTGTTGATGCACCGGTTCATGCAACTCCCCCACCAATGTCAGATCCAAAAACTACAGCGAAGAAAGGAGCACCCGTTGCCAAGAAAGGGGAACCAGAGCCGAAAAAATTGCCTCCACCTAAACATGCACATGTATGATATCAATTTCTGTGATTTTCACGAGTTTTTGTTTTTAACTTTGATGCTTGTGGCGATTAATTTCGCAGGTTTTCGTTCCGAAAAATGAACGAGTTGGTGGAGGAACAACCAGCTCCTCGTCACTGTCAGCAGATCATCATGACGACGTGTTACATATTCCGCGAGATTTTCAGCGACGGTGGAGCGACGAACAGACAGAAGCACTGCAAGCGTGGACTAGAGAGGAGGAGCGCATTGAACGTGAACAGCAATATCGTGAGCGAGTTTACATGGGTTTCGAAGATGCTATCGCGTATATTGTCAACGAAAGGCCTCGAGATCTCCTCGCCGATGTGGATTTTGACGCAGATGATCTAGTGGACGATGGTGAAGACGAAGATGATGTTCACACAACAGATATGGACGTGAGCAATGCTACGTCTCCGTGGGGTGTCATGCCACCTTCACGAATTGAAATTGCACCGAACGCGATATATAAACCAGAAGTTCCACACGGAGAAGTTGTCCACGCTGACATGGCATCATACTTCCGAATTGTTGAGCAATTGTACAGCACGGGTGATGATAATACCAGCGTCAGTGTGGCCTCCCCTGGGCCATTTTTGTGGCAAGCCATTTACCCGCAAGACAGCACTGGTCAACCTGTGTACAATCCTGGAGGGAAATACAGTGTAAAATTATTCGTATTTGGGCGGTGGCGTCGAGTGGATGTCGACGACAAATTACCGCTTGATCGCGATGGGAACGTCGTTTATCTATCTAGTTCGATGAAAAGCGAGATATGGCCATGTTTATTGGTGAAGGCGCTGTATAAAGTGGCGAACTGGTTGCATCCTAATCTATCTAAAGCAAACGAAGATGTTCAAACCCGCACCAACATCATGTTCCAAACTCTGGTTCAGATCGTGCTGGCGCTTACCAGTTGGAAGGTATCTCGGTGGGAACCAAAAGTAAATTCAATTTTAAGCGAAAATGGTTTTCACCAGCTACTCCGGGTAAGCACAATGGGTCTATTTTTCTTCTTGGTAGTGTATGCTAATCATATTGTGCAGTACGTGCCAAGCTCTGAAGAGCCCGAAGAAGTTGAACTTTCGGTCGAAAGTGAATCTGGAGAAGCGGTGATCAAAATTCCTGATGAGCCTGAAATTACGAAGTTGCCTGAAGTAAGCAATATTGTGGTTTGGATTTTTTGCATTGCTAACCTACGTGATAACTGACTTTGTTTCAGCCTCGAGTTATTATTTGTTTCACAGGCGTCAGTAAAGTCGCCGATATGATTTTTGGGGAAGTTGTTTTGGTGACCGATGTTGTTGGCGATACAGGGAATACTACTTTCAAAGTACTTCGACAAGGTTCTCCAACGACAATTTCCGAAGAAACAAACGGAGTTAGTGAATTGGAATTCCTGCTAATTCATCCAATTCGTCAACATTCCGACATCATTGTTCGTGAATGGATCCCAAACCCAGAACCTCTCGTCGACGGCATTGAGAATTCAGTATTTTTGCCGTTTGGCAATCCCCGGGTGCAATTTGTGGTTGTAACAATGCGTGACGCTGGTGCTGATGCTATTGTAAATCTTGTAGCCTCTCTTACTCCCGTTCAAATACCAGTGAAACCAGATCATAACCTTGATAATATGTGCAAGTCATCAGAATTAATGGCCACCCACCTCGGCGGTGATCCTACTGGCAGTGTGATCTTGATTGAAGAGCTTCAAAAGAAGAAATCGTCGAGGTCTTCACTACCTGCTATCGTGACACTGAACTCGATGTTTTCGGGGAATATCTGTGTTTCACCTGCAGATAATGGCACCATGGTTTATCGTGTTTACCCGCAATCGACTCTGCGGTACGGCTACAGCTTGCAAGTGGAGTCGGATCACTTGATATCATTCCAAGATGCTCCTACGTATTGGCGAAGTTTGGCAGATTTTCATGTCATCGAGAGTGAAGGCGCATATCCTGTCATGTTACCGGAGACTTGGAATATTTTGTTCAAGCACAGTTTTACCCTAGTTTCGCCGACAAAAGAAGACGGAGACAATAGACCAATATCACCGGAGCTGAGAATTGATCTTCATCTATCTGAGGAACTCCTCGCAAGCTTTACACATATTTCCATTGTAAACGATGTCACCGGTGATGTCAAGAAGGTTGGTACGCTTTGTACCAACGTCACGCTTCCCGCTGGTTCAAATTCTGCACCAATTGCTTACACGCTGATAGTCGATTGCGTTACTGGCGATTTTCATGTTCGGGAAGGCAAATGGAAACTCACGCTTGCTAGTGAATGGGATTTTACCAAGTCTACGACACACCAGATGAAAATGACGCGATTCGAGGGAATGTACGAACCGAACAAACCGTTATTGTGTTTTCGAGATGTGATCATGGCACCGAAGTCGTCAGTTTGGACTAGCTTTCAACTCCAACTCCTGAAGGACGGAATCGTTGTGAATGAACTTGCAACCAAGTTGGAAGTCTTCGACCTTGCCACAGACCAGAATCCATTGCTTGGTACGATCAGTTCGATGGGCGAAACTCGCTTATTACAGCTTCCGTTAGTCACCACAGCTGCCAACGCCCAGCCACCCGTGGATGATAAGCGCGGATACATAATCCAAGGCAGCATCGACAAAAGCACCTGCATTGTACCATCCAACCTGCAATCATTTCGCCCATTCCGTAGTAGCTCGAATCGTCCACCGAAAGAAGTTGCAGCGTCGGTAGATGAAAACACAGTATCTGACACCCCATTGCAAGGAGATACTGATCTACTGCGTGTTCCTAGTGATATCAAATGGCGACTTAATTGTTGGAGCTCAGAGGAGGTAAAATTACTGGAAGACAACACAAAAGAGCTCCAATTCGAAGCCATTCGAGCATCGTGGGCGGAAAAATCTGCAGATCGCAATACGAACGGAGCTGTGTCACGATTTCTGTACTTGGGTAAAATGGATGAAGCTGAGGCCAGGATGAAACAGGACAATATGACAGACGAACAAATCGCGAAAGTGAGAAACCGTTTTGAGTGGATTCGGGCCATCAAAGCGAAAGTCTCCGCGAGAACTGAACAAGGGGTCAGTGAATCGTACCTCGAGGAAGTTTCTACCAGGGAAGAGAAACTCTTGACAGAGGAGGAACTCAGTGAAAACAAACGGCTTTTGTTAGAACGAATTGGTGCCGTTGAGGCGGATAAAGACCAACGTCGAGTCGGTCGAGCATTGGGCAAAGGGGAACGTGCAAACGCGCTGAAAAACATGATTCGATCTGTGGTCGATAAACGTGCAGTATTTCTCAAGAAACAGCAGGAACTCAAACGAGAACTCGCAGCAGTGCAGACTCAATCAGCCTAATGATCGTTTAGTGACAGATAGTCAAACGACTCAAGAGGTAGATCTGAACATTCATCTGTGAGCTTCGTTATTTTCTCAACTTCCTCCCCAATTTTAATTCCTGGGGAGGCGCTCACTTTACTACGTCACTTGAGTTTTTCCTATATGCAATGGGCTCGTCCACACTCGATCGCTTGCGACATTGTCCTTTTCCGCTTCAATGGCTCGTAATCTGTTGTCCATCGCTGCTGAAGAGTACTGGAACGCTAACGACTAGCGTCGAGCTACCCTGGGTCTTTTCAATTTTCTTTTTGTTTTTGTTTACTGCATTTCGCATTTCGCTCACCCTGGTGCTTCAAAAGTTGTAATTTCATTTTCAATTTTCACTGGTGCGGGCGTGCAATTTGCGCAGTTTGCAATTTCGTTGTGGCCCTTCTTCATTCATCTGGCCTAGGACTTAGTCCATTTTTTCATCCGCGTTGTGCGTCATCTTCAATCTTGTCTTCATCTTCAGTTTTGCGGTCACTTCAACTCATCGTGACCATTCGTCTCGTCTCATTTTCAATTCTGTCGGTCGTCCATTTCATCTCGGTCGCCGTGCAGCCGATTCTCTTATCGCTTGAGTCTCCATCCAGCTCGCTTCTTTAACATGTAGTAATTCCACTTCGCGTATTTTGCCTCGTTACAAATACATTCCTCAGCCGTCCAACGACCTCTCCATCCTCTGCTTGCTGCACTGCCATCTTCAGCAACACGTTCTACCCATGAGTCCAATCTTTTTACAATCTCATGACCAGTGTCATAACCATCGACAGCAATGCTACAAGTTCAGGACGGATACCTAAAACGGTTCGGTTTTGGTCACCACCCGTCCATCAAATGGAGCATTCGCGTAGTTGGCGAGGGCTGCCTGTTGTTCAGCTGCTTTCTTTCTCTCAGCTCGAGCTCTTGCTGCACTGGTGTTCGCATTGACTGTAATGATAGGAGGAGGAGTCGTGCTTACAGTTCCTGGTGGTTGTGCAGGATGACGTTCAAAGTAGTGTTTAGTGCACATATTGTCGATGCGCCCAGTCTTGGAGCACTCGGGTATGATACACTTCTTATCAGCACCATGAGTGACGCAGTAGCCTGCACGGCGGTCTGTCTTATTGCAACCCTCCACCATGCAACGCCGACCACCACCGTGAGCACGACACAGTCCACGACCTTGAGAGCTTTTGGTGCAATTGGGAACTGTGCAACGGCTACCACCTCCATGCAACTTGCACAACCCCCGCGACTGAGCTGAATTATCGCATCCCTCGTGCTGGCAACGTTTACCACCTCCATGACTGATACAGAAACCTCCACCCTGGTCGCTCAGTCCGCAACCAGCGAACCCACAACGACGTCCACCGCCGTGGCCCTTGCAGAGTCCACGAGAACGAACTGTGCGATCACAGCCGGGCACAGAGCAGTCTTTCAACTTCTTGTTTTTCCGTACACGTCCACTGCTACTTGAACCAGATCGAGTAGATGTCGCGCTACGTTTCCCACCACTCAGTGCTGCCGCTCCCACGTGAGGATCAACAATCCGAGTGTCAATTGGAGGTGGGCGTACGCCCACAGAATTGCTCACCTGCAGATTGGATCCCGGCGATAACGACACTGCACTGTTACCAGCGTTAGCAGTGATACTGTTGTTAATAGTACCACCACTATGCAAAGGCATCTCGCCTTGTCCTGTTGAGGCTTGTGATATCGCAGAAATCGTAGCACTCTCCGCTCCAAGACCATAACTAACCGTGGTTGTTTGTGGCAGACTTGTGATAGTGTTGGATGCCTAAAGTTCCACAGATTAATGAAACAAATAGCGTGAACAAATATATCCAAGAACAAAGAGCAAAATCGAGATAAAATCGTACCGTTGCACACAGTGGGCAAGTCGCCAAACCTCCCCATGAATTCAGGCATTGAGCATGAAAGCGGTGGCCGCAATGACTAGCAATTCTGTCACTATGTGTGCCACTGCACAACCCACATGTGTCTTCGCCGCTTGTGTTGATTTGTGAAGAAGGTGGCGGCGCTAACGACGATGGGTACAACGCATTTGCATTGATTGATGCTGTCGCTGGACCATCTGAAGACAAGCTCACCATCGACATGGACGTTGTTGAGCTCGCTACATCCGCATATAATGATGTTGGATGCGTAAGCTCAAGCGATTTCGCTGCAGGCTGCTGCATGAATGGCAAGTTGCTACCATTAGAAGAAGCCCCAGTCGATATGTCCACACCTCCGTCCTTTAACCGCGTCGTCAAAGAAGGACCCGAGGAATTCGAATTGAACTGCGGCATCCTCGACCCAGCACTAAACATTCCACTGACACCACTGTTCATACCGCGTCCCATACTGGAAGGAGCAGTTCCAGTACCATTCGCATCGAAGCTAGCACCGGGAGGTACCAGATCCAGTGGATTATGTTGCTGTGATGGCTCCTGAGAACGCTGCTGCACCTGTTGTTGCTGCGAAAAATACGCCGGCGCGCCACCGTACATGTTCGAGCGCTGGTACATGGGTTGCTGCTGCGTGCTGTTAGGCGTCGATTTGAGCTGCACCACGTTGCCAGGACGCTCCACACCATGCACGTAGCCGCCACTGGAGCTCAGAAACGAGTCTGTGGACAACACGTTGTACGGTTGCCTGAACTTGCGGTCTCCTGCGTCCTTGAGCCCAATATTTACAGGTTCGTGGGGCATGGCATCGGGAGGAGCCTGAGGGTTCGTCGCGGAACTCACCAACATGCCTAACGGATGTGCCTCGCCAACCTGCGTGTAGCCACCATGGTATTGCTGTTGCTGCGCGGGTTGTTGCTGCTGCGGTTGCTGTTGCTGGTAGTCTCCGGTATTGGCATAATTCTGCCCGTAGGACGGAAATCCGTATGGTGCAGCGTATGACTGTTGCTGTTGTGTCGAGTATTGCTGACTAGGTGGGGCGTAGTCAAACTTGGCTCCACTGTTGGCCACTCGGTCTGCAGGGCTCTTGAGATGCGGATAATTGGCATAGGGGCCAGTCTGATAGTCGTTCACCTGTTGCAACTGCTGCGTCTGGTACTTGGCCAAATTCACGCCTCGCGGTGGTCCTTGAAAGCTGCAAATTAAGGCAAAAGTGAAACAATTAGTCACCACCCAATCCATTGCAACTTTTGAGCAAAGAAGACACGACGCCCCCATTCCTCTTGCATGGTCCCCTGCTCCCCGTCGCTCAGGCTCTCAGACTCTCAGCTGGTCGTATGGCACTAAGGGTGAGGGGATGTAGACGAAAAGAGGTGCTGGTATTTGCCAAGGGGAAGGGGGCAACGCGCTTCAACTTGAAGCATTGGCCAACCTTTTAGTGCGGTCAGTGAGGTTGACGACGTTGGCGTTCAGTGCGTTCGCGGAGAAGGCGTAGGGTGTGTTGAGACCGCGGGACTGCGGCGCGGGATGGCTGGGCGTGAGCTCATTCATCGGCGCTCAGTCGCTCCCGCTCGGGAGGTCGCTGGCTCGGGCGCAGAGGGGGAAGAGAGCGGAGGCCTTGGGACTTGGCTGTTTCTTGGCGGGCGTGACGGCCACTTTGGCTCCGGCCTGGGTGGGACTAATAGTTGGCGAGGATCGGCTCTGCGTCTGTGTGTCTGTGGGCTGTCTGCCGAGACTCTCGGGTGGCCGGAGGGATCGGAAGTTAGCGGGCTGCTGGCGTGGCGTGCCTGTGCCTAGCTTCTGGTCATTGATTGCCGTAAAAGCTGCGGGGCTGGCCCGCTGCTGCCCAACCAGCGCGCGGACACCTCGCACTTAACGGAATGTATCCGGTACAGTCGGACTTTAACGACCTATGCAATACGGACAAGGTGATGGATCGCATAGTGAACGACAGGCGGCGAATAAGATCCGCAAAGTGGCAAGGTCACTAACGTCTTTTTCTCGGAAAAAAAGGCGAGAAGAAAAAGGTTCAGTTTCCTCTCGCCCTTTGAAATGTTCGTGCGGCGAGCAAGGAGCAAAGCGAGGTGGCTCTGCCGTCGCTGTGTTCGTGGCCTCGAGGCTGGCGTCTGTGCTCCATGCCATCGTTCACCGAGGTTAAGAAATGCGCTGGGTTATCCATTGCTCGACTAGGGTAGTACCGCCAAGGCAGCCATGTGCTCGTCTGCCCAAATGGCTGCATCCCTCAGGAGTACACTTCTGCCTGACAGGCATCGTTGACCTGCACACGTCCGTTTGCCGCACATGGGGCGCGTCCCGTTGGCTTGTCTGCGATGACGGCGAAGACTGCGCTGCGCTGCGGTAGTTTGGTTCTTGTTGCGTGATTGCAAGGGAGCTGCTCGCGCCCCAAGCAGAAAAAGATCGGAGACCTTATCCACACTCTTATTCGCCTCGACAAGTAGCTGCACTAATACCTTCTCATCCTCTCCCGCTCGAAATTCGATAGATTTCACCAGTCCACGAGCTCGTGCACGCGAGACTGGACAAATAACGCGAAGCTGACAGCGCTTGCTGACTCAGGATGAACTGGGAGGTTTAGGTGCACAACGAAGCTGCCTGACGCTGTCCGCAGCTTGGCGTGTGTGGAGAGACCATTGCATTGGCTTTGGACGGAGTGGTCTTCTCTGATTGAGACGAGCTACGGCGTTGGACAGCAGCGATTACTACACTTGAATGCGATTACCACTAGCTAAAAGCTCGATGGTCGAATGACAGCGAAATACCGTATCCATAATGTTCGCTTACGGGAATATCGCGCTTAGCTCATTATTTTATACGATGTAGGACTGCTACATCGTACATACAGCAAATTACGGGTAGCATTGCAATCGAAGCGCGCTGTGGTACCAAGTCGATGATAGCGAAGTGAGGGCGGACCAAGCAGTTATCAGTGCTTCTTCTGCCGGCAAAGAGGGCACCGCACCAAGACTGTCGACGCTATTGACATCGCAGCGTGCACAGCGAGCACCGAGATCAGACAAGGCGCGCAGCTCACGTTTCAAGCCTCAAGTAGTTGTTGAGACGCGATTTGAATACATGGAGGAGTTTCCCCCGAGCTAGTGCGTCCAATGCAGCGAGCAGCTCCTAGCGTTTGCAGCGCTTTGGTAGCCATGAATCTTCCAGCCACTGCGCACTCGTGATTTGCCTTGGCTTCATCTTCGGGCACCGAAATATTTCGCGAAAAAGTGGTCCACTCTAAATGCCCAAAATAATGACCGTTATTTCGGGCTTTTGAAGGTACTGTTCAACTCCGTCTAAATACGTGTCACTACCGTTGCGTTCCGTCTAAATACGCTCTATGATGTCCAACGAAGTATGGTCCGTTTTTTACAACGCTGTCCCTTATTCACGCCTGACGACAGGGCACCCAAAACATAAAACGCCCAAAATAGGTATTTCGCGCGAAACCATTGGTCAAAAAGTATAATTAGCCTCGTCTATGGGTTTCCATGGACGTGAGCTGCTGGCTACATGGATTCGCTTCGCCCAGAACAAGCGAGAAGCCAGCCCATTCCCAAGCTTCACCCAGACCAAGCACCGGAAGCCCGTTATTGCAGCAACATGCCGCTGTCCTCCATCGTCTCCGCTGTGAGCAAGAACTCCACGAACGCTGGCGCCGTCGTGCCGCTGGTGCTCGCGTCCGCAGGCATCACCAGCTACGCGCGTTACGCTTCGTCGCACTCCCCCGCCGAGAACAAGACCAGCAAGCAAGAGCAAGAGCACGAGCGGGAAGAGCATCTGCACCAGCACGTGGCGCTTCCCTGGAAGGGAACGAGGTAATTCGGCCGAGTCGAGCGTGCATATTTTATATTGCGCGGCCCCAGACGCAACCTCGATCTTTCAGTGAGAGCAAGCCGCGCAGTCCCCAGCAATCTGGCGACGACGTATCTATTTTTTTGAGATTCGCCTCGACATTTCCACCCTCAGAGCCGAATAAACAACGCAAACCTTTGCCATCACGTGTTCCATGTTGACAATTGCCTAGATCCATTGCTACATTTTCCTATTATTATAGTATCCTCCGTTAGTCAACGACTAATTGTTCAACTGCTGCCTCGTCACATTTGCTTGTTCCGGTTCTTGGTGGTGCAACTTTGGCAAAGTTGCTCGTCCCCTCGTGATGCTGGCGCCGCGCAAGACGCTCTACTCGACGCCGTTGAGCGCCTTCCGCCGTGCCTTGGAGCTCGTGCAGGTCGAGTCCTCCGACGTGGTCTACGACTTGGGCTGTGGCGACGGACGTCTGCTCATTGAGGCTGCGCGCAGCTTCGGCGTTCGTGCAGTAGGCGTGGAGATCGACCCCAAGCGAGCGCAACAGGCGCGCGATGCAGCAGACGCCAATGGAGTGGGAAGCCTCGTGACAGTGCATCAAGCCAACGCGTTGGAGTTCGACATCCCCGAGGACGCCACCGTCGTCTTCCTGTTCCTCATCGGACGCGGCCTGTCGTACGTCCCAAGCTGATGTCTCGATGTCAGATGCACATGACCAACGAACATCTCATGTTTTGCGTGTGTCAGATTGGTGCGACCGAAGCTGGAGAAGTTGCAAGCGTGTCGAGTCATCACGTATCTCTATCGGATCCCGAACCTGACGCCGACAGAGAAGCATCTCGTTCCAGCGAGAGAAGCAGCAGAACAGGACGAGAAATGTTGCAATAATGCTGTCGATCGGACGGATGTCGTGTTCCCAGTGTACATTTATCACTTCCCTACGTCTCCTGAATCAGCCTTGTGTCTGCCACAGTCGACATGAACTTTCATGATGAAAATACAGGAGTAGAGATAATATTCTCTTCGTCAATAGAGCGATGACGAACTTCGAACGACGTGTTTCTGATGGGATATAGCAGAATATTGCGTGGTTGATCTGTGGTGTTGGTGTTTGTAGGCAACAAAAAGACTTTGATCTACAGTCCACGAGTGAATATTCAGCATGTCACGAGCACGACACAAGAGTGAAGCGGCCAAGTGAACGTTTGAGTTCAGCGAAATAATACTTCAGCAGTTCCTGTAACGTGTACAAGAGCATGATGCAGGTATGGCTCAATAATTGAAATAGAGGTCGTGTGAAATCAATGGTCGATTTCTTGTTGTTTTTATTAACAATAAACACTCGTGTATCACCAGGAAGCTGCGATGCTGGACGATTGAAAAACTGTTAAGAATGAGTATGAAGAACTGCTTCGCAACGCATGTGTATTTTATTTGTGCACTAATGCCGCTGTAGAGATCCAGCCCGTAATGACACATTTCAAGTTGAAGTTGACCCAGAGTGATGGTCCCTTCGAAGTTCGATCTTTTTGGGATCAACATTCTTCAATTTGCTTGGAAAGCAACAGGCCTAACTGAAGGCAACAAGAAGGTGAAGCAAGAGAAAGAGGAGGATTACGACAGCCAGGAACTGGACGAACCTATCGAAGACTTGGAATGCTGGACCTTGAGGAGATCGTTAGGCGCAAGAGAACTGGATCTGAGCTGGAGACCCCAGAGATTGCGACTGCAGAACCTCCCAGGAAGAGAATGGCGTTTCCCCAGTCAGATCGTTTGTCTGCGTCAGATCAAGACATGAGAGACTTGCAAGAAATTGACCTGCTGCTGCGATACTATGAAGAAGATATGCGTCGCTACATGGAGAGACGAAAGGCGCAGATACAAGCGCTTCGTGCGCGTCTCCGACAGTTAACACTGCGAGTTGTGTTGACACCACGGAAGATTTAATGGAGTATTGCTAAGCAGAAGGGAAGGTCTACTGAACTTCATATTAGTATTGTTTAAGTCACGCATTTTTACAAGACTTGGTGTGGCTGTCCTCAGTCGAATTTTACAAGACTTGGTGTGGATGTCCTCAGTCACTGCGTAGTGATGCGTGGTAAAATCTTGCCGCGTGCGCGGAAGATTTAATGGAGTGTTGCTAAGCAGAAGGGAAGGTCTACTGAACTTCATATTAGTCACGCATTTTTACAAGACTTGGTGTGGCTGTCCTCAGTCACTGCGTAGTGATGCGTGGTAAAATCTTGCCGCGTGCTTTGGATTTGTGAGGTTTTGCAGGTGACAAAGCAGTAGCAACGACGCTGTAAGGCATCCCGGAGGCGGAAGGTAGGCCAACAGACCGCGATTGCTTTGTCTTTTTCTTCTTGATGCCACCATCCGAGTTGTTGCGGTTGTTAAAGCTCGTGGCAGGTGAGGCGGCATTGTTCCGGGAGAAAGAGAGATGACTATTGCTGCTTGATCGAGCTGACCAGGGTGTACTGCGCGAGCTCAGAAGCTGCGAAGAATTCGAGCGACTACAACTTGGACCGTCAGTGGGGCTGCTTGGTGAACTATTCGCTTCAGGTGAGCTGTTTCAAGACAACAGCATGAGATATCAAGCAACGGTGGCCTGAAAATGAGGAAACACTTACAGGGGGAGTTTTTCCAGAGGGAGCAGCGGAATAGCGTCGCCATCGTCCTCGGTGTGGCTGTCTTTGCTTGCGGCGTATCGTTGCTTATGCTGATGCTGAATCTTCGTCTTGGTTGCACTCTTGCTGAATTTGGAGGTTGTAGTGGCCGAGTTGCTGCCTTGACTGAATTCAAGTCCCAGCTGTGCTTTGATGACTGACATGGGCAAATTCGACAGCTCGGACGATGTGAGCGGCTCGTTCGCGTAAAATTTGCGGTATTCGGTGACACCACGAGATGATTTACTGTTAGTCGAGGTTGTTCGATCTGTAAGCTCTGGATTCGAGTTGTCGGCCGAATTGACTCGTGCTTGGTTGTTGTCGCTGTCTTCACTCCCTGATCCGATTGGTGCTGCTGGCGATTGAATTTGATGCTGTCTTAACGCACGTTGAAGCTCAGCTCGATGAACTTCAGCTTCACGACGACGTTCACGTTCCAGGTCCAGCTCTTGTTGTAGTCGAGCTGCAGTGCGCTCACTTTGCTGTTGAACTGCTTGCATTCGAGTCGTAGTATCGGCGATTGTTTGATTTGCAGCTTGCTGAACGCTTTCTAGTCGCTGTGAAGCTGATCGTTGTTCTGCACCAGAACGACTAAGATCGTTTTTTGCCCGCTCCAGTGCTTGCTTCAACGCCTGTACTTCGCGTTGTGCACGTGCCACTTGTTGGTGCGAAACCTCGTTTTCGGCTCGAAGCTCAGTGAGCTGAACATCTAATCCACGACGTTCGCGTGCCACTTGAAGAACTTCGTCACGAGCTCTCTCCTCGGCATCTTGTGCTTCCCGAGTCTTCATGTCCAGAGCTTTCTTCAATTCGTGCGTTTTTGCTTGAAGTGAGTCGCGTGCTGCTACGAGCGGCGTCAACTTGCGTTCTGCTTCCCCAGTACGACGTGATAATGCCTCCATTTCACGTGATTTCGCGTCATACTCTTGCTTTTTATTCTCGAGGGTATTTGATGTGCGTTGAAGTCTCAACTCCAGTTCACTCAAGCGCTCTTCAAGCTCCTCCTGTGTACGAGTGGCTTCATCTCGAGTTTCACGGAGTTGTGTATCGCGTGCACGTAATTGTTCCTCGAGTTCTCGGAGCTGGGAGCGAGTTCCGCCTCCATCTTTGTCTTTCTTAGCCCGAGCACGCTCCAATTCTAGAGTGTCCTGAGCAGCCTGCAGTTCAGACACAAGGTCATCAATCGTAGCATTCGCTGCACTTTGGATGGTGGTGATCTTGATCTGCAGTTCTTCTGACAGCGCTACATTCTCCTGATTTTCGATTCGCATGGCTTCAAGTTCTTGTCGAAGTTTTTCATGCTCTTCACCTAGTTGCTGTGATTGCGCCCGTGCATCTCGACGGGCTACCTCAACAGCTCGAAGCGCATCTTGAGTATCGTCGGCAGCTCTCTGGAGCTCAAGTTGCAGTGATTGCTTGGTACGCGACGCACGTTCGAGTTCAGCGTCTAATCGACGAAGCTCTGTTGCTTGTGACTCCTTTTGAGCTTCCAACTCAGCAAATTGTGGTGTGAGCGTTGCTCGGAGCTGCTCCACCTCCAACCTAGCTTGTGCTTTAGATTCTTGTTGAGCCTTCACAGCGGCTGCATACGCATTCTCAACATGTGCTTTAGCCTGCTGTGCCTCAGACAATTGGTTCGATAGTGTATCGTGTTGTTGACGAGAAACCTCAGCATCTTGCGTACGCATCTGTTCGAGGTGCTCCACCTTGTTCTGTAGCTGAGTGAGCATGGCAAGCATTTCTTCGAGTCGGTGAGTTTTCTCCTCTAACGCGCTGGATAATTCTTGTTCGGTATGTGAACGTTGAGCCTGCTCTACTTCACGTGCCCGTGCTAACGTGTCTCTCTCTTCGCTCAAAGTTTGAGTAGTACGATCCAGTTCACCTCGAAGCTTTTCGATCTCCCGCAGTTTTGTTTTTGTTTCCTCTTGTACGTTTTGAAGCTGCGTGGCGAGCCGTTCATTTGTTCGCCTGGTACTCTCCTCCAGGTCTGAATGGGTTTCTTGCAGATCACCATGCGAAAGCTGAAGTTCTCGGTAAGATCCCCGCAGTTGCTCTAGCTCTAACTGTTTGTCGCTCACTACTCGGTATTGTGTCTCCAAAGTGGAGTTGAGTTGTTCAGCTTCATCCAACAAATCTCGCTTTTCGGCTTCGAGAGCTGTGCTACGAGCCCGTTGGGCGTCTAACCCCTTCTGTACCTGCAATAACTGCGACGCGCTCACTGATCGGAGATGTTCGAGTTCCTGAACTTGTTGGCGCAGTTGTTCATTCGAGCGATTCAGTTGTGCTTCCTGGCCGCCGGCAGCTTGCGAGAGTTTCGCAAGCTCCTCAGCTAATGTTTTAGCATCCTGTCGTGCAGATTCCACTTCCTGCTGAGCATTTTGCACCTGTGTTTGAAAATCCAGCTCCCGTGCTTTATGATTTTCAAGAGCACTATCTCGTTCTTGCTGTAAACGAAGTACTTTCAGCTGCAATGGTTCTACCATACCAGAAACTTTGGTGAGCTGCTTGATCGCTCGAACTACAGATGGCAACTGTGCTAGCGGGTCTTCATTTCCATAGGAACTGTAGCCGTCTTGTTCGTTTTCGTCTGAACTTGAGCAGGGGCCTAGTGGTGTTTGTGTAATGAGATCAAGGCATTGTCGTGTCAATCGTTCAGCAGTTTTGCAACGATTCGAAAGCTGCTGAAGTTGAGAATTTGAATCCTCGAGCTGTCCTGCTGTCTCTCGTAGCCGTTCATTCAGTTCCTGTAAAGTGCCGTTTTCAGCGGAACCCTTCGCTTCAAGACGGGTTTTGTCAGCCTTTGTGGTCTGTAGTTCAGCACGAAGGTCACAAAGTTCACCTTGTGCCTCACGTACTACACGCTCAGTTTTTTCTCGCAGTTCCAAAGCCTGAACTCGTTCTTCTTGTGCCAACTTGTCACGCTCTGCAAGTGCTGCTGCGTGTTGTTGGTCCATTTTCTCTAACTCACTTTGGTATCGAGACATCTCCGTTACCATAAGAGCATTGAGTTCCTCCTTCTGAGCTCGCTCTGTGTTTGCACTAGCTGTTGCGGTTTCCAATTGTTTCTTCAGCTCGTCATGTAGTTCGTTACGCTGGGCGTCAGATTGCGTTTGTAGCTCTCGTTCTCGAGCAGCAGCGGCTTCTTGGATACGCACAAGTTCCTCTTGCGTCTCTTTAGTCTGTGCCTGAAGCTGTCGCTCCCGTTTAGAAGCTGTTTCAATCTCTTCAGTAGCATTCCACAGGTGTTGACCGAGTTCTTGCTTAGCTTGTTCCAATTCACGCAGCTTCTCAACTACCTTTTCGCGCTCCGTAGCGTGCTGATCTTCCAATTTCTTAACTTTTTCTTCATAAGTTTGTTGAAACTTGGTTAGCTCACCGCGAAATTCCTCGCTTTGAACTTTATGCTGATCTTCGTAACGAGAACAAGTATCTCGGAGTTCTGTGCGCGCTTTTAGCAGTTCTGCCTCGTGTTTCTCTCGCATTTCATCGGTGCATTGTTGCAGTCGCTGTACTTCGTCATTCATCACCGACAATTCTCGTCTGTGTTGTGTTGCGTTCTGTGCAGCCTCAGTCTCTAACTTTTTGAGTGCTTCATTGACTTGCTGAAGGCTCTCTCTGGTAGTGCGTTCTTTGTTAGTGACAACATTTAACTGCTCTCGAGTCTGAGCAAGTTGTTCAGTCAATTGTTCCGTCTCCGCAAGTTTTTCTCGCCACGCAGCAGCCGAACCTTCGGATTCCTGCTTCATTTGCTGCAACACTGAACCCAGTTGTTCAAGAACTTGACCACTTTTCTCACTCGGCGGACCACCCCATTCTCGAGTTGTACTACCGGGTGTCCTTGTAGTCATAATTTGTCCCGAAGACATGTACGATGAAGATGGATATACATTTGGACATAGAGGTAGATTGTGCGGAATTGCCGATCCTGCAGTGGGGTAGCAAAACGCAGCGAGACTTTGTTGCTGTTGAAGCTGCTGCAATTGAAGCAGCAAATCTGTTCCACCCACCGGTTGAATTTGCGGTTGGGCCGGAGTGTAAGCACGGTCTCCATGGTTCGTTCTACGCTGCAACTTGGTTGTCACAGGGGGTGAACGCTTGTCACCAAATAGTGCGTTCGATGGCGGCTTTCGACCGGTATTTGACTTCATAGAAATATAGTGAAGACCGTCAATGCGTAAGATTGCAAGCTTCTAGCAGCCACTACCAATCCAATTGTGTTCTGACCTCCATATTTAGGATGGCGGAGATGGTTCACTCCATTTAGCCCTCACGAACGCAGACGTCTTCTTCATGCTTAAGAAAACAGATAGTCTTCAATTTGGCAATTGTGAGATCAATGGGGTCGCCTGTGAAAGCTCGAGAGTGGGAAAAGTCTCTCAAAGTCAAGTGTCGATTGTGCGGTGGTGCACGTTGCAAACGTTGCAGTGAAAGTGCTGCGTTGGCCAAGCAAGATTCACCGGTGAAAGGGTTACATGCTGACTGGGTGGCAGATTGCGCATTGGCCATGATGCGTCCGTCCTCGCGGCTCATGAGCGAGTACAGAATTGCTGAGCAATTCCACAAGTTCGTAACCATGTTACATTTGACTCGTTCCAAAATCGATGCTGACGAAGTTATCCCATAATTCTTGTGTAGATTGAATATCACGGCCGTGTTCAACTTGACACTTCCGGGCGAACATCCATACTGTGGTGATGGCCTTGGACCCAGTGGGTTCCCTTATGACCCGGAGAAGGACCTCATGGCTGAGAACAGTATGAGATTCTTCCATTGTCCACTTCAACATCACAATTGGTGCTAACTTGTCTTGTCGTTTTTGCTGCAGTTCGGTTTTACAACTTTGGTTGGGAAGATATGACAACACCGACGTTGTCCTTTATGGTGGATATTGTCAAGGTCATCGCTTCGGTTTTGCTTACTGGGCAAGACAGGGTCGCTGTGCATTGTCATGCTGGTTATGGACGCACCGGAATTACCATCGCGTGCGCACTCATTTTCCTGCACAATATTCCCCCCGAACTGGCAATTCGTCTTGTACGTCGAGATCGGCCTGGGTCCGTGCAAACTGCAGGACAGACTCAATTTGTGTATGACTTTCACGCGTATCTCAATACCGCTCGCGTGGTGTTCGCCTTGCCGAAAATTCATGACCGATTTACGCTTGCGGAGACTGTGGAACACCAAAATCGACGTTTGCATGGTGAAAACGCGACAAACTCCAATTTTCCGCGTGTACTTGACTTCCTCTGTGCCCAGGTCGAATGCGCCATCACAGCTGCATCCGACGTTGAGACTGTCGCATCAGCTTTCGTTCATCACTTGTGTGTATGTCAGCAAGAAGCTTGGCCCCGGACAAGTGACTGTACAAAGGATTTTTATCGTCCGACTTCTTCAGCGACAACGGAATTACTCGAGCGGCATCGACAGTTTATCGGAGGAGCGGTGAACGAGTCTCTCACTGAAATCGACAGTGCATCTTTTGGTAGTATTCAGCTACCTGAACCTGTGACCCGGGAACAGCTTTTTCCGATCAAAGTCGGCTTCAATGTTGGGGAATGGAATTGGGAG
This sequence comes from Phytophthora megakarya, assembly GCA_002215365.1. Taxonomy (NCBI): domain Eukaryota; phylum Oomycota; class Peronosporomycetes; order Peronosporales; family Peronosporaceae; genus Phytophthora; species Phytophthora megakarya. The sequence continues at coordinate 30,445 of NBNE01000087.1, forward strand.
GAAGCTTCAGCATTGTGTCCAAATGCTTCTATTCACGCGATTTTGTTGCTCGACTGGCTCGAACACCTTCGTGAACCGTTATTAAACACCCACATCGTTGAAAAATTGATGAACGTATCTCCGGTACCGCCCTTGAAGCTTCCTTCTCCGAAGACGTCTTCAATGCATCAGACACGAAGCGAGAGTGAGACTTATACCAATTCCAGCAACGGAATCAACGGGAATTACCAGTTCCAAGGGCTCCACCAACTTCCAGCGTACGCCATGAGATCTCTGGATCGGGTACTTTCGTGTTTACGCATTCTAGAGGCCAAACTCGAGCAATTCGCATCAGGCGATGTTCTTTTCGATGCAGTTCGTGTACGAGCTGCCATGGCGCTATTCCATCTCTCCACTACAAATTGTCAGCCATCATCGCTGCGACGACATGCAGACTGCATTGCATTGCTCATCGATAAGTGGCATGCGCCGAAGCGCTTGGAGTTGAATATGGAATCGCTTCAAAAACTGAGCACTCATCGACCTTCCTTGTGCCGTCTCACACAATCAGCTACTTCCCTTTCCATCAGCCCTGAACACAAGAATGATAATCATGTTGCTCGTGACACGGACAACTCCAAGCCTTTCTTGTCATCACGTTCTAGAAAAGAAGAATCACAAACCGTATCACCGACGTCGTCACCTACAAGAACGCCTCGAACGACTGGTAATTTGCCAGGAACGTTAGCTGAAGACTTGGCTGATGTATTGTTGCAGTCACAAGCAATGGCTGGTGAGTTATTCGCACCTCAACAGCCCCACAAACCCCAAGGCGAAACACTCGGACGACCAAACCACATTTCTGGTGCTGTTTCCATCACAATATCGCCACGACCATCGCCACGATCGTCATCTCCAATCAAGATCGATCCGCTCCCGGCCAGTGTAAGCCGTCGAGAAGAAGAGCTAGCCGAGAGCAAACCACTGAGCCGGACACCGTCACTGTCACCAAAGAAGTTCGATCTGAGCCCTTTGTCTCCACAACCTATTCCAGACAAAGAATCGGAGTTAAGCGATGACAGTTTTGCAGAAACGCTCTCCGCAGAGCTCACCAGCAACTCTATCCCAACTCTTCCTAGCGTACGCGATGGAGGACGCTACATCAGACGAAAATGACACATAACAGAGAAAACGAAATTAAAGACATCCAATTGTCACCATACGAGCATGTTGCGCATCCACCTCAAGTACCCTCATACCCACCAGAGTGAGCTATTCAAGCTACGATCTCGTTCTTAAGCGTGAGCACTTTCACATTTGCGCCGACGGACAAACGAGGAAGCGAAAGACCTTTCTTCCCTTCCACAACCATGTTGGTACCAAAGTAACCTTCGAACGCCTTGCCATCCGTGAAACCTAAAAGAGCACCGTTCCGCTCTCGCACGATGGCACGGGAAGGTTCACGGTCTGGGTGAACTTCACCTGTTTCCTGGTTCACACTTGGCATGCCACATCGAGCACAGGGACGAACATTGCGGAAACGTGTCCCGTCAATCGTGATGCAGTTCCACTGCTCATCAGCAAACGCCGGACTGCCTCGCAACACGATACTAAAGACAAATTGAAAATACACAAGTTAGTATACGAGGGACATGTCGTAATCTCACGTACTTGGGTCGGAAACGATTCATGGGTACTGGAGTCTTTAACATAGTGTTAAACTGCTGCAGCGATTCTTCCAGCGCCAATAGAAACGGGAAGGCATCGGCAAAGTTTGTGGCGTGTCCTGGAGCGTACTTGGGTTTGGTTTGACGGGTGTATCCATCCCTCACTCTCACAAGGCGGAATTCTCGTTTCTCTTCTCCCATAAAAGTGTTCAACCACTCTGCTGCTGCGTCTCCTTGGTCAATTGCTTCAACTTTGTCTTTCCAAATGCTCACGACTCTTAATTTTCCTCCTTCAGTGTGAACCACTGGCACCTTGAGATCTGGCATCCCCTTGGCTGTCAACACTAGAGTCGAAGCCTCAGCTGCATCCACACTAGGGAGAACTTTGGGATGAATCAGGGCCATCTTAGGATATCTCCTCTGCGTCACGAACTTGTCCCTCTGTCCGTCGATGATGACCCATTCTCGGTCATGCAGCAACCCTTTCCGGGTCAATTGGGCCTCTTTCAGCGAGATTCCAGCACAAGACTTGACTGGGTAAATGAAAATCCCTGAGACTGTTGGGAACTGCAATTCGGAAGCTTTTAACGTCACAATCTCCGAACTTGAGAGCTTCACCTTGTAGTTGTCGGACTTGTCGTCGTAGCTCAGCACGGACCCAGTTTTGTGGTCGTTAAGAGGATGTTTGAGTGCTACAACGGCGTTAAAGGGCAACAAATTCTTGTGGTTCTCAGCCAGTTGCTCCTGAACGTCGTCTACCTGCAGGACGCTGGTGGAAGTCGTTGCAAGAGGTCTAGCAGTAGCGAGTTTTTTCTTGGCTGCAACTGCCACCACGAGCAGCGCAATGGAAGTAACGAATAGAGCAGTGTACGGGAACCCTGCAGGCGACTCAGACACTGCATGCACCACTGGCAACAGCAACACAGGAATTAACAGTGACGCCATTGTAGCAACTTCGACAATGATCTCTGGTGCAGATCCGAAATGATTACTAGTACATGTATGATTAGATGAGCGACCGTTTGCCATTTAAACTTACAAATGCATATCCTTAAATAACGCTTCCTCCATGTTGTTTACCCTTACATTTATTCACTTAACTACAATAAACCTGCTATATATTATAAAACTTCACCGTTTAACATTCTTCACTATCTGTAAATACTAAACAGTGACTACTGACCAACAGCCTTCACCATGGACGAGCTGCAGTTCCTCGTGCACTTCAACCGCACGTTGTGTCTCTCGGTACCGTCGTGCAGCGCCACCGTCTCTCGCCTCACCTCTCTCCTGCAGCAGCGTGAAGGTGTGCCTTCGTCGCTCCTCGATCTCTACGTGAACGGCCGCAAACTCTCGGCTTCCAGCCATGTGCCGTCCTTCCCGACCATCATCCGCGCCCGCCTGCGCGGCGGACTACGCGGCGGCAAAGGCGGTTTCGGCGCCATGTTGCGCAGCATGGGCAAAGCTTCCGGGGCCAAAGCCACGACGGATTTCGGCGCATGTCGAGACTTGCACGGCCGTCGCCTGCGTCACGTGAACCAAGAAGTGGCGCTGCTCAAGTGGCAACAGGACGGAGAAGCGCGCGCCAAGAGGGAGAAGGACGGAGTGGAAGAGCGAGAGATTCTCGACGAGGAGACGCCCAGTGGCATCCCTGGATGGTATCTAGCCACACCATCGTGGGCTGAAGGTGTCAAGAAGTCGTACATGAAGAGACGACGCAATACTGTGTTGTGTACAAGCTGGCAGAAGGCTCGAGAAGGCCAAGATCCACCTCCAGGAGAGCCAAGATGGTGGGGGTGTCCACGTGGACGCAACTGTGACTTTGCTCATGGAGAAGAAGAGCTGCGAGGAGAATCATTGACTGAGTTTAAACGAGCCAAGAAAGAAGAGAAACAACGAGCGAAGCAACAGGAACTGCAGGACTATGTCGACTTTGAGCAGGAAATGCCGGATGATGTGCTCGATGCCATTAAAAGTGGATTGCGACGTCGGAAGAGCAAGGCCAAAGCCAAAATGGAACAGCACGAGCAAAATGCACGTGTGTTGCCACCGGATGCCACGACGTACATTAGTCTACGCTCGACACAACACCCACCACCAGTTGTGGAGAAGTGGTTGAAGCTCGTCGGAGAAGGGAGTGAAGAAGACGCCACTGCGTGTGTGCAAACGACGTTTAAGCATGGTCTCTGTGAACTACGGCCACCAGTTGTGGAGAAGTGGTTGAAGCTCGTTGGAGAAGGGAGTGAAGAAGACGTCACTGCGTGTGTGCAAACGACGTTTAAGCATGGTCTCTGTGAACTACGCGGACGAGGGAACTTTGGAACTGCGGCTGCGCGACACTGCTGTGCGTTGACAAAGGGAAAATGGTACTATGAGGTGCGTCTCGTGACGGCTGGTGTGGTGCAGATTGGCTGGGCAGACTCGACATTTGAGGCGAATTCTGAAACGGGAGATGGCGTGGGTGACCATGAACGATCTTGGGCTTATGATGGCGCACGGCAAGTGAAGTGGAATAATGGCAAGGATGAACAGTATGCGACGGAAGCTTCGTGGAGCAAGAACGACGTGATCGGCTGTCTTCTGGATCTGGATGAAGGCACTGTTTTGTTCACTCGGAATGGTGTTGCCCTTGGTGTGGCATTCCGCAACGTCAAGCACACCTCGAGCGATCGGGGCTTCTACCCAGCTATCAGCGTCGAGCAAGCAGAGATCTTACTGGTGAACATTGGTTCCCAACCATTCATGTACGAGGCACCTGGCTTTGAACCTGTTATTGATGCACTCGAAGCTGAAGCTGAAGGTGAATCTAGTACGGCACAGCCCAACGTCACGGCAGCAACTGATAGTACTTTGACTAGCAGCAACGAAGAGTCTAGCTCACCAACGAAAACCACCGAGAATGAGACCAATGTGAAGAAAGTGAAACTCGAGAAACCCAAGGCTGCTCAAAAGCCTAATGTCCCTACAGGACCCCCTATTGACCTGACGAAGTTTGAGACTGTCGAGGCGCTTGAGGCGCTGGGATTGGAGCAATTGAAGCAAGAACTGAGTCGTCGTGATTTGAAATGCGGGTACGTTCTGACAGTACCACATAGTGGCTGCGATCATAAAGTTCCTGTATTAATGTTTTGTTTGTTGTTCTATAGCGGCAACTTGACGGAGCGTGCATCTCGCCTGCTCAGTATTCGAGGAAAAGCTTGGGAAGATATCGACGCCAAACTCAAGACCAAGAAAAAGAACTCGTCGGTGTAGATGTAGCATGCAAAGCAGTGAGATCCTTCTTCATTGTGGCATTTCTGCGCCAGAAAATACGCAACACGCAACAAGCACTATGCAAATGGAGTCATGAACTACATGAAATATGCAAAGATTGAGCTACTACTGTACGGAGTTGAAGCTAGATGTGAAGGAAGAACTCACATGAGGTTACTTCTTCTGGCGAGTCGTCGTGACCGAGGTGTACGACATGCTAGGCTTGAAGGTCGATTGTGGTAGAGGAGGAGGCACGCCGAAAGGAGGCATGCCTGGAAAGTGTTGGCCATTATGGGCACCAGGGTAGCTCATGGGTGGACGTGGACCCCCAAATCCTCCTAAACCAGAGGAGCCATTGCTTCCGTTGTTGCTGTGGAACTGCATTGCAAGCGAGGCAACATCGAACACACCTCCACCGTTAGTTGACGAGGGTGGAGGGGGAGGTGGAGGCTGCGGGAATCCACGCGGCTGCATAGCTCCAGGCGGCATATTTCCTCGGGGGAAGTACATAGGGTTTTGCTGTGGTGCCATTGGCGGCATGGGATATCCGGGTGGTCGGTTCGTAAATTGACCGTTTGGCATCGGGGGCATGGGTCGTCCAAACATCGGTTGGCCTTGTTGTTGCTGGTTCAAAAATGGTTGCTGCTGTTGCGGTGGCTGCGGTGAGGGTGGATGAGGTAGTTGTTGAAGAGGCTTCGACAACGGTGCCGAGTTAGGTGGCGGTGGTGGGCCGCTGACCTGTACAGTTTTCGCAAAATCGGCAAAGTTGAAGCCTCCAGCACCATTTTGTGTGTTGCCTTGAGTTGAATCACCCTCTAGTGAGTTGAACAAGCCCGGAGGAGGCGCTGATCTACTAGGTGGCACCGATTTACTGCGTGGTTGGCTATCCTCGCTTGACACCTCCACTACAGGAACACTCGGAAGGGGTGGTTCTGGAGGTGGCATTGCGCGGGCAAAGCCAAAACGTGACTGACTTGCCTCAGCCACGACAGGTTCTTGCTGTTCTTCCTGGACAGATTTATTGCTATCGGAAACAGGTGCTTGCTCTTCAGTTTCTGTTGTTTTGCTCTCGTCTTCGTCATATTTCTCAACTTGTTGAGTCTTTATCTTCCGCGGGAAAATCTCTTGTTCTTCCGAAAGGACAATTTCCACCTCCACAGGCTCGAGTTCGACAATTTCATCGTCAGCTTTGTCGTCTAGCAAAGTGTGGAGGTTCTTCTGAAACGCTGGATCTTGGACCTGAGATAACCGCAATTGTTCATACTGCCGGAACTCGAGCAACCGATTCTGCTGTTCATTCTCGATCGTGACCAACTCGTCAGCAAACTTTTCGCGAAGACGCAGTCTCTTGATGTAAGTTGTTGCTACGTGGAACTGTCCACCCTCGATGGACTTGCGAATTAACAACTCCACATTATATTGTGGCACATACTCCATTTTGTCTTCTTCCTTCGGGGGTAACTCTTCACCATTCGCAGCAGCAAGTGCAGCTTCTGCCGCTGCAATCGCATCATCCAACGGGTTCTTGGCCAATTTAAACTTGATCGCGTACTTGATAGCCTTGTAAAACTCACCATGAGCGATCATGGCATCCACAAGATATCGCAACAAGCTCATCGTGGCGTCTCCATTCCCCTGATCCAATTTAAACTCGCGTAGATAGCGAATCGATGTCACAAAGTCGCCGACATGAGCCGTTTCGCGCACCAGAGCTTCAAAGAACTTGACTTGCGTATCCTTGTCCGCGAGTTTGTTCATGCACTTGACAGCTTGTGGCCATTGCCGTTGCTTCATCATCTCCACTGCAAGTGCTTCTAGTGGAAACTCCTTGAACAATTGCATCTCCATCACACTAGACACTGCTTCCTCGTAACATCTCGTCTCTAACATGCCCGCTACCAATTGTGGAGCCGGGAACGTGTCCAGCAGTCCGAACTGCTTGGAGAACTTGAGAGCCGCGCGGAATTTACCCGCACGGATCATGGCTTGGATCAGCGCAGGCGGCGTCCAGCACGGACGCTCTGCCGTAGCTGCAGAAGCTGAAAGTTGCTCGAAACCTGGCACCATCTCTTGTGCCAGTCGCATCGCCGCTCCAAACTGCATTGCACGCACCATCTCGTTCACGAGAAGCGTCACGAGTGCGTCGTTCTGCTGCAATTGCAGGTCGCGCACCAGCTGCGCCGCCTGCTCCAATGTCTGCGGACTCTTGGCCTGCTCCAGCATGAGACGCACCACATCTGCCGTCTGGAAGCGCGTGCCCAAGTGCGGACTGGCGGCGATGAGGAACGCGGCATCTGTGAATTTAGAGGCGAGCAGCAGCTGCTGCAGCCGCATCTCGAGCTGCTCCGGCGTGGCGCTGCTTGCGTAAGTGCGCGCTTGTGCTACGCCGACTTCAAAGGCGGATGGAGCGGGCTTGACTGGCTTGGGCTTGGTGTTGCGCGTCTTGGGCTGCGACTTGGAGCGATTGGGTGCGGGCGGACGCGTCTTGCCGGTGGAGGCGGCGCGGTTGGCTTGCACGCCCCGGCTGGCTTGGGCTTGGTATTGCGCGTCTTGGGCTGCGACTTGGAGCGATTGGGTGCGGACGGACGCGTCTTGCCGGTGGAGGCGGCGCGGTTGGCTTGCACGCCCCGCCAATTGGCGGGCGCTGGCTGCGTCATGAGCTCGGAGGATTTTAGTATGGCGCTGTGTTCGTAGGAGAGTGGATTTTAGCCAATAGACGGAGGGAATAGAGGTTATTGACCAATCACACGACGAATAAGATATGTACAGTGTTTACATTTGTGGTGTACGGTACAACATGGTCAAGCAGGTGAAGCTTGAGCTACGGTACTAGGCGATGGCGGGGAACTTGCAGATTGGACACGTAGCTTGGTTTACATTTGTGGTGTACGGTACAACATGGTCAAGCAGGTGAAATACGGTACTAGGCGATGGCGGGGAACTTGCAGATTGGACACGTAGCTTTCTCGTGCAGCCAGGGGTCGATGCATTCCGGATGGAAACGATGGAAACACGGCATCATGCGCACTTGACTGTCCACTTGGAACGCACTTAAACACACTGTGCAGCACGCGTTCTCCGACGCTTCCAGCATGTTCTCCCTGCAAATATGCCAAGCGCAACAGAATTCAGTACCTCTTACCAGAACAAGTAACAGAGAGCAACGTACGTCACCGAGACAATCGGCAACTGCCGAATCTGCTGTGGTGTAGCTCCTTCATTGCGTCGCTCGTTCAGTGCTTCCAGTCTCATGAGCCGCTCGTAGTCGTTGCTATCGAAGTCGCGGTTGCTCATGAGTAGCTGCAACATGTCGCCGTCCATCTGCTCGTACAGTGCGCGACTCATCTGCATGACACCTCGCGGTTGCTGCCGTCGCTGGTTCCGCGTGCATTCGCGCTTGGTGCCTAGAATGATGAGCTCCAGTAATGAAATCGCGCCGTACATGACGACGGGGAGTCCGACTGCGACAACGAGCGTTAGAAGACGAAAATAACAGCTACACCGCGCAGAGAGAGAGCACGTACACGCCACCGCCAGCGGGAAGAGCGCTTGCGGGAAATACATGGCGAGGAAGGCCACGACGGCGCCTACACCGCCCGTCGTCATGAGCACAAGCATCGCCATGTTCTGGTCTGTAATCAGAGGGGAACTGCTACTTGTTTAAGTACCTTGTACACTTTTGCATAAGTATCCTTTCGTCCAAATCTGGACCGAAAACAAGATGCAGAGACGGGCCATCGCCGAGGTACGCATCTCTCCGCAGCCTATTTTCCACCAATCGTATACGTTTGCATAAGTATCCTTCGTCCATATCTGGACCGAAAACAAAATGCAGAGACGGGTCATCGCCGAGGTACGCATCTCTCCGCAGCCTATTTTCCACCAATCGTAGCAGCCACAAAGAGGCGACATGCTTTCGTTCGTGCAACTTTGGCTTCTTCGCGCAACCTCGCAGACAGACAAGGGGGAAGAAGCCTTCGACGTCTTCATCGCATTCCTGCGCTTTCCGACGCCTTCGCTATGAGTGACAACAAGGAGTACAAGCTGGTACGACCGATACAGTGTCGTGTGTGTGCAGAGGGGGGAGGATAGCGCAACGCAGCGCCCCTCGTCTGGATGCAACCTGAGTTAGAGGGTTATTAATGTTTGCGGGTCTTTCTAGGTGGTGCTGGGCAGCGGTGGTGTGGGTAAATCGGCGTTAACCATCCGCCTCGTGACCGATAACTTCCTGGAGGACTATGACCCCACTATCGGTGCGTGGAGACCTCAAGTCTTTATTTTAAGGGGCTGGAGCTAATAGAGCGACTGTATAGAGGACAGCTACCGGAAGCAGACCACTATCGACAACAGCCCGGCTTTACTGGATATTCTGGATACAGCGGGACAGGAAGAGTACACGTCCATGCAGGACCAGGTTCGTGAAGGTCCTAAATCCGCAGAAATAGGGGACTAAAGGGCTTCTAGTGGATGCGTGAGGGCAAAGGATTCCTACTGGTCTACAGCGTGACCAGTCGCAGCTCTTTCGACGATATCGCCGCCTTTAAGGACAAGATCCTGCGGGCCAAGGACGTAGACAATGTGCCCATTGTGCTGGTCGGCAACAAGTGCGACCTCGAGACCCAGCGACAGGTGGCGGCGGATGAAGGCAAAAACCTCGCTCGTCAATGGGGCTGCGCCTTTATGGAAACCAGTGCGAAAGAAAGAGTACGTTGCTGTCTGCGGAAACAGTATGAGAAGAAGCTGATGTTGTTCTGTAGATATTGAACGAGGAGTGCTTCTACCAAGTGGTGCGTGAAATCAGGAAAGCCGAGCGCCCTGTGCGCGTGGAACGACCGCAACCCACCCAGAAACCGCAGAAGAAGTCCGGGTTCAAGTGCACCATCCTATAGAACCTTTGAGCTCTCGCCACGTTGTTTCGCTTCGTGTGAGGCCCCAAGCTTCTATCGTCACGTCTCGGCGTTTTGCTGCTTACATTACAACAGTCAGTTTAGCCCACTTGAGAATCCGCTTCGCCACTTGCCACCCCGCCGCTCCGCTCACTCTATTTGCCCCGTGTCAGCCTCGGATGCTGTCGAGCCACCAGTGTTTCCAACTGCCTCCTGCTCGGTTTGTTCGTTCGCCGCATCGTCCGTCCGTGTGCTGCCTGTTAGCGTGGAGTCCTGTGTTCGTTCCTGGCGAGAGTGAGTGGTGCGGTTGGTATTCATCGATAACAAATAATGAAACAGAAGAAAACATCCGAGCACCCTCTTGTGATCACTGACATCATGGAAAAACAAAATGGCACTTGTTCTTAGTTATGAATTCATGCATGCTTGCAGCTCCCACTAGGTTGGCTGTCTCGAACATCCGAGTTATCATCAAAGCGGGAGGCGATCAGCTTAATGTCTACGCACTCGCCACGAGAAACGGTACTCCACGACACGTGATATCCCTTGACCGAACGCTTTCACCAGTGTTTCGGTCTCAACGTGTACTTACAGAAGCGAGGACCCACCATCCACCAACCTCAAGACGTATAGAAGCAACTCTCACTCAAAGTGCTCAACTCATCGCTTCAATCACGACGAAATCCCCGTCTGGTATCTTACGCGGTAGTTCACTAGGTTAGCTGGCGCGTTATCCATGTACTGCGCCAACCACGACACCATTTCGCCTTCCGAAGACCCAAAATCATCGCGGAAAATACGTAGCACACGGGGTAGCACAATTTCCCCAGCCCGCTCGTCAATCTCAACCAAACGTTCGCAGAACTTCTCCGCTTGTTCCTCCAGATCCGTGTCCGTGCGTCCAGGCTTAAGGATTGGAACGTCCTCGGCGGTAGGAAGAGGCTCCGCGCAGTCAATCAGCACCAACAATGACCGAGGATCACGAATGTGCAGTCGGAACTGCAGTTTTGGGTCCTGTGCCTGCAACTGACGCTCCCAGTAGTTCGACGGTGGTTTGCGGTTGCAACGCAAAATGCCGTGCTTGATGTCACCAAGGGTGAATTCCAAACCACCAATCGTGTATGTCACATCCCTCTCAAAAGCCTTGTACTGACCAATATTCTGTGGCACGCCAAACTCAACAAGGCCGTGTAGCACCATCACGTTGTAAATATTGATGAAGAAAGGCTGGCGCTCGTGCTTGGGGAGACTACCCACGTCCACCTTTTGCAACTTGGACGCTAGCTTCAGGAAGCGACGATACTTCTGACATAGCGGCGCATCAAAATACTCCGTGGCATTGCTACGCGAAACCGGTACATGGTTTGGTAAGCTAAACCCAGTTCCAATACCACGTGGAAACGACTTTAGCGCATGCAACTCAGCAATCGCTTCACGAACGCGAAGACAGACTTCCATGGGGCCTTGCTGGACATCATCAACACAAACGTACTTCATGTTGAGCGGGACAAATAGCTCGTCGACTTGGAAACGCAGGTAGGTGTCCTTAGCACCTAGGTCTGGATGTGAGGCATCTTCAGCAAATACGACATTAAGCACATTGCTCTTGAGAAAGCCGGACAGAATCGTGGCTGCCTCGTCATGCGTCTTCTCGAACTTCGTTTTCAGCACACGAACAAGCTCATCCGCCGAAATACAGGCCGTGTACGTCGTGAAAAGCCCAACTCGAACATCACCAATGGTTACTTGCGCCCGTAGCTTGTCGGCAATGGTATCCTCCACATATCCTGGAGAGTCGGCCGACATTCTCGCTAAGTCACTGTTCTGCTGTGGGCGCCCGACAGAATTAGGGACAGCTTCGGCAGCTAGACCAATGGCAACTGAAGCAATTGCAGAGCTGCGCAGATTTCCGTTGTTAAGCCCAGCATTGTTTGAGCCATCACTGGATACAGGAGAGCCTGCGTCAGGAACCGAATCACCAAATCCACTCGTTGGAGTTTCGCTGCTGCTATTGTTGTTGCGCCGACGCAAAGATGGCGATGCAGGCGAAACGGGAGAATTTCCACCACCCCCGCTGTACAGCGATGGCTGATGCAGCTTTGCCTCGAGCTCCAACGCCTCCTGGAACTCCGACACATGTTCCGATAGGAAAGCCTGGATCGGCGTCTGAACGAACGGAAATCGGCAAATATCCTCAATCGACGGACGCTTCGAAGCGTCCTGCTGCAGCATAAGCTGCACAAGGAGGCGCAACTCGCGTGAGAACGAAGGCAAGATGGGCGGGAACTCGCCTTTACAAATCTTCGTAAAGATATCAGGCAGCGATGAAGCCTCGAACGGGCGGCGGAGCATGATCATTTCATATAGGATGCATCCAAGGGACCAAATATCGGATTTCTTACCGTACGGTTCACCACGGCAAATTTCAGGAGACATACTCTCCGGCGTACCACATGCTGTCATCGCAGTGTCATCTCCAGCCAGCGCCTTGGAAATACCAAAATCACCCAGTTTCACCACGTTCTTGTGCGTGAGGAAAACGTTCTGTGCCTTCAGGTCTCGATGCAGCACGTTCTTTCCGTGAATATAAGCCACTGCCAACACGAGTTGAGCAAACCAGCTCATGATCACAGGTTCCGGGAACGGCCCCATCTTCTCTCTTGAACGAAGTTTCACCAGTTGACGCAAGTTGCCACCATCCGAGTACTCCATGACGATATTGAGTTCATCGTCCGCCAAGAAGTGGTCGTAAAAGCGCACAATATTGACGTGGTACAGTGATTTCAGCAGAATCACTTCATTGTCTGCTTGTTTGCGGCCGTTTTCCGAGATCTGCGAGATGCGTACCCGTTTAACAGCAACGACAGCTCCATCCAGTTTACGACGAGCCAGCACCACCGTACCGTGAGTGCCCTTACCGATAGTACGGATGACCTCGAGGTCCTGCCACATGCTCTTGTTGGAGGTACGTTCGAGTCGACGACTGAGCCACACGTGACGCACGAGCGTCTTGGCGGTGTTGACTTGAATTGGCTTAATAAGGTAGTCCTTGGCGCCCTTACTGAGGCAGGACGTGACGACGTCCATCTCCTCGTTACTGGACGTCATGACGATGGGGATGTGGCCCAATGTGGCGCTGTGCTTCTGGATCTCGTCCAGCAGCTCGATGCCCGTCATGACGGGCAGCATGACGTCGCACAGCACGAGGTCGAACTTGGCGTGGTTGGCCACGAGCAGGTCCAGCGCCTGCTGTCCGTTCTCCACGGCGAAGACTGTGTAGCGACACGACTTGAGGATGTCGATGGTGGCCATGCGCGTGAACTCGTCATCTTCCACCACCAACACCGTCACTTCGGACGGGTCCATGGCGATGCTGCTGTAGAGCTGAGACGAATAGAGAGCCACTGGGCGACGCTTGGGTGGGGAACGAGCGTCTCGACTTGGACTTGGCGAGCTGTCCGCTTCGCTTGTGATTTCTTAGAGCGGAGTGGAAAGTGATGCCATTGGTTGATAGAAATGGGATAGGGTAGACAACCCTTCGTATGGAGATTATCAAGAATGACAGGTGTTCA
>NBNE01000088.1:0-43770 GCA_002215365.1 Phytophthora megakarya
CATTATCAGTCCAGTAATTACGCATTTCACCTCTATCGAACAGAGTCATATACCATAGTGACTCTATTTGCTCTGAGAATGTGCTGCGTGAAGATTTGGAGAATGTTGCGAGTGTGGCTGTTGGAATAAGAGAACTGTTAGTGGACATCCCAGATAACTGGAGCAGAGAAGATTTCAACCGAAGAAATGCATTCATTGCAGTGGGGACCACGAGTTTATCAACTGTTCGATAGTGACGGCGGTCGATAATGAGGCTATCAGAGCAAAGCGACGAGCTGAACCTCCATCAAGGCAACAGATTTAACGATCTGTATGGTGGAGAAATCCATATCAATGGTTCATGTCTAGGGGAGGCAGAAAGGATTCCGACGACCCATGGATAGGTTTGAAGCGAAGGATTGGCGAGTGGGGGATGATAGGACCCACAAGACCCATACTTGACGTCAAATTGGGAGGAAGACAGGACCTTCAATGACAGTGAAGCGAACGACTCTGAATGGAGAATGGCAGTGTAGTGGTCCGCCGCTGGTGGCGATCCACATTGGAGTATTCCACAGGGTTGAGCGTGTAGGTTACACTGGAAACGATTATGGTGAGTGGAGGCAGAAAGGATCCCGACAACCCAGAAATCGTAGTGGTAACAAGATTTGGAAAGTTGAGCAAATGGCCCAGAGTAACGATCAGCTTCGACAATGGAGTTGTTGATCTCTACGTGACCAAGGCTTGACGGGGGCGGTGGAGTGGCTGGTGATTAGGTGCAAGCCTTGCCCACTGCTAAACCGGATTGAACAGAACGTGTGGTCATGCTGATATAGATTCCGAAGACGTAACCTTCCCACAAGGACGAAGTAGCACTATGTCTTATACCGTAGGTATAGATGTAGCGTTGCTTAGTCTAGTTCTAGTTCAATTACAAGTAGGTGAGTTGGCAATCTACCTCGGAGCAAGCAGACAAGGAATACCAGTAAGGTTTACCAGGAAGCACCAGCTTCCCTCATGTGTATTTGAGTTATCATTGCTTTACGGTGCCGAGGAGCTTGGCGGCATCACGGTGCCCCGAAGAATAGTATCGTCACGGAGTGAAGAAAGCTCTATGTTCTCGCCATCGAGTGTTTCTTAAAGACTTGGACTAGATTCAATTTTGACTTAGTACAAAACGGGTATTTCGATTAGGTCTATAAACTGATGCAGTGGATTTCGAGCTTCCCGCCCAATTCATTACAGTACCGGTACACGTTGAAGCGAAAGATCGACACCCCATCAGTTCGCAATCATAGAGTACTAACTCGGTACAGTCGTGAATACATGAACTACATAAGGGGCAATTTGCTCGCTGCTCTGATGTTGCTCTCCGTTCGTACTGACTGGGGTCAGGAACCATCTCTTTGTGTACGGTTATTTGTAGATTATTTGTAGGATGCAAACTGACATTTATTTTATCGTTACAATTGAACTGGATTGTCTATTATTTCTTTTCACCTCATGTTTCGATCTAGGTTTTTCCCCGTAGTTTGAAGTAGACCGAGGTTTTTTTCCTTTGAGGTTCAAGCCTTTTTGCGCGGGAAGAAAGCATAGGATTCGGAGCAACGACACCCAAAGGAAACCGACCATCACTCTTCTTTCCGCACTGTTGAAGCATGAGCGACGACGCGACGCGCGCTGAGGTGGCGGCAAAGCTGCGCACCGCCCAGCCGAGCAACGGCGGACGCAAGTTGCTGCGCTGGGACGCTGCACGCTGGCAGCAGTTCGAGCGCACGCCGCAGTACACGACGCGCGTCAAGAGCGCACCCATTCTGCCTGTCCGCGCGCCTCTTTCGTCCATGTATGGCTAATTCGTCCCTAATTCGTCGCGTAAACCACACTGACGCTTCGTTTTACACTGCTGCAGCTACGAGATCCATTTCTCGGGCAGGAAGAACTACGCACCATCCGAGCTCATGGAGAAACTCATCGCAGACACGCGCTCTGGCTCTGTGGTGAACGTGGGGCTCGTGATCGATGCCACAGGAGGCGACACGTTCCTCCACGACGTCAAGTACGTGGTTTGCACTGAATGGTGAGGTACAGACGAGGTTTTGATGGTAGAATGCTGTGCACAGGGAGTGGGACGACTGGGACGTACAGTACGTC
This sequence comes from Phytophthora megakarya, assembly GCA_002215365.1. Classification (NCBI taxonomy): domain Eukaryota; phylum Oomycota; class Peronosporomycetes; order Peronosporales; family Peronosporaceae; genus Phytophthora; species Phytophthora megakarya. The sequence continues at coordinate 2,131 of NBNE01000088.1, forward strand.
AAACTACGAGTTGATACACCCGAAGGTAGGAAGTTAGTGGTGGGTTTATGGCGTTAAGTGCGAGTTGAGCCTGAAGGATGTGGCAGATGCAGAGGAAAAAGATCGCGATGTCCACGATGACAAAATGGTGGAGGCATTCTGCAAGGCGGTGACGAACCACTTGCAAGGCGAGCGCAAGGACATGGATGTCGCTGTTTTCGGTGCTGAAGGCTACAACTTTGTGGGTTTTCTCATTGTGAGGTGCGTGATGCAAAATTTGTGGGTGCTGTTGAAGTTTTAACGAACGTGATTGCAGCTTTATGGTGGAGCATTGTGGATTGAATTTGGATGCTGCAGTGGAAGAATTCGCAGCCTCGACACAGCCTGGAATTTACTCGAGGCATTACCTCGAGGTTTGGATTGCTTGTGTTTAGCGTGTTGTGGTAAGTTTCTGAAGTGTGTGGTGTTTTCCTTTTATTTCGCAGCGATTGTACCGCAAGTACTTCAGCACGCTACCGTCCGAGACAACACAGTTAGCAGTTCCTGCTCCTCCACGATGGGAAAACGATGAAACTCGTAAGCGTAAGAGCGAGTCGGCTGTTGGTAATGAGGTCGTGACGGAGCAGGACCGAGCAAACAAGTTTGTGCGCAAGGAGAAGGTTGTGGTACCCGGAGCCGCGCCAGCAAAGGCATCACCAACCAACAATGGACGAGCAACCCCGCCTGCTGGGTTTCCTACTCCACCGGTTTACAAAGCACCTTTGTATGTTCCGCCGGATCGCCAGGAACAACGACCCGCAAAGCGTCGCAAAATCCGTTCATGGATGGATGAAGTGCAGCCTCTGACGTACGGTGAGACGCTTGCAACTTCATCCGAAGAGCACCAGAAGCTGATTAAGTCCCTGGAGAAGCTCACGGGTGTTGAAGGATTTCCTGGATGTGAGGTAAGGACATGCCCACTAGAGAGTTGAGAGATTGGGTGACTAACATCGGTGTCGATGACCGTAGACCATTCCTTTTACAGCAACACACGTCGCTGAAGGAGCTTACAAGCGCAAAGGTGGTTTGACCAAGGCTTATCTCGTTACGTGGCGAGCGCGAGGGTACGATCTGTTCAGTCGTGAGAGTTTCTGTTGTGCGGTAACACTAATTTTTTGCATAATTGCAGGCGTCGTTGTCTTCTCTACGTAACTGCAGATGGAACATACGTCGTGTCTAGGGATATGACGTTCACCAAGGTTGAGATGAAGTTCCCACGGCGAAGGGCACCGGTATGTATATACGTGTACAGTATATACGTGTACACTGTCTTATGGGTACATCACTAATTTACTTTTCTCGTTTGTTGGTAATTAGAACGAGTTCCAGGCTAACACACTGATTGACGGACTTATCGTGGAAGATCAGGACCATGACACGAAAGTGGCCCGATACTTGGCATTTGATATCATCTTCTTGGAGGGTACGCCGATTTGGCAGAAGAAACTGGAGAAGCGACTACAGTGCTTACAGAACGAGATTATCGTTCCGCGCAAAAATGTACGCAATGGTATCGACTGGAATGGGGGATACCTGACTAACCATCTATGCGATTGCAGGACAACTCGTTTGACTACGGGAAAGAACCCTTCCGAGTGCGCATGAAAGACCACTTCCGTCTAGCTAAGACTGAGTACATGCTGACAAAGTTTGCCAAGAGCGTCACGCACGAGGTGGACGGCGTCATCTATACACCTACGGAGGCTCCGTACAACCTCGGCGGCTTCGAGTGCGAAGAGCCTATTTTCAAGTTCGTTGCTAGCGAAGGCGGGGGTATTCCAGGCTTGGATGGTAGCATTTCGGAGCAACGGCTTCTCCAGTACATCAGCTCCATGCCGAAATGATTGGATACAGCAAATCACCACCCTTCGCCCCATGATAAAAGACTGCGCTCGACATGTGAAGCAGGCAGCTCCCCACGACGTAAGTGTGAGTGAATAGTTGGTCAGTCCATGTCATGCATGTGAGTAGTTGTGGAGTTGCCCAATGTGCAGTGCTTTTTGGATACAGAGGCGAAGGAGAGAACCGAATGAAAGTGCAGAGCAAGTGAATATGGGCAAACAGCTTGTGTGGATGCAGTGCTTTGATTGAATATGGGGTGCCTACTTACGATTGGCGTTCGCTCGATAGTGTTTTCTGCCATAGCGTGTCTTCTTTTGCGGCGATCCACTTCTCGATGATGCTTTTGGCGATGACGATGCAGATGACGATCTGTGTGATCGTGTCGAGCCGGAGTCTACGCTTTCAACTTCATCATCCGCAAAAGATGCAGCATCCTGAGACTGTGACGTGACTCGTGGGGATATTGGAGGTGATGATGGAGAACGCATCTCGCGGGTACTATCCTGCACCTCGAGTGATGACGACCTGATAGTTCTTTGGCTGTGTCGTAGTCTGTCGTCAGTGTCATTATCTCGGCGTGAGTGGCGGTGGTGCCTCTTGGAGTGACGACTGTAGGTGCCCGCATCCAGCGATGCTGACTTGACCCTGCGAGTGCGATGCTTCTCTTCTTGTTCATCATGCTGCTTATGGTGATGTAATGACCGACTGGAGCGCTCGTCACTAATAATTGTTGAAGTGCTTGTAGGCCGCGGTGAACGAATTAGCACTTTTCTCTTCAGATTGCCATCAGCTTCATCGGATCCAATATCGTCAAGACCGTATCTCGCAGACACGAGCGGTACGGAATCGTTCTCAAACCATGTGTCTTTCTTGTCCATTTTCTTCGTTTTGTCCGACATAGAGTCTGCACTCTCACGACGCCAGTTGCAGCAAGTACATACATTACCCATCGCGCACCAGCTCTGGTAAGCACTCCGCTATTTAATCAGTTGTTGTTCACAACTCAAACGGAATGTGTTGTTGTCTTATGAAGGGGCGATGTCATGGATATGCGACGATTCGAGAAGATACGCATACATACACGGTTCAGTAACGGGCGTAACTTTTGATTTAGAAGTGCTTCTCTTCGCCTGGTGCACACAGTACAATGCACTCGACGTCACGCAGCTCCTTGTAGTTGACTACAAGTTGAAGGTTGTTTGGATCAAGTAGCCGAGCTGTTTGAAGGTCACGGGCCGCAGCATTGAAATCGCCGAGTGATTTATGGGCGAAACCACGACGGAAGTACGCATGAGCGTTTGTCGGTTGCTGCGCGATCACAAATGAAAAATCTGCAAGAGCTTCAGCGTGGTATCGTTCCAGTTGCAAGGCTTTCGCTCGTTCATGGATATACATGAGTTGTGCCTCGTGGAGTTGCTGCACGTGATTCTGCTTTTCGCAAGCTTCGTGATCCTCTACCTCCTGGTTATTTACTGTCTCGCTATTCTGCTCCAGAAGCTGTGACTGGTCGTACGCTCTGGTAAAGTGCTCAACAGCGTCCATGTTCTGACCCTCCATTGCGTACGACAGGCCCATGTGATAATACCTGTCCACGACAACAACGTGAAATGACGGAATAAGCACGAGTAAGCTGATCCAGAACTTACAGATCAGGGAGCAACTCCTGCGTGGGGTTGCAATTTAGTGCACGCTTCATGAATACGATGCATTCACTGGGTTGGTGCTCGTGGAAATAACACAGACCTATGTAGTACAACAACCTACAAATGACAAAGCTCGCTGAGTACAAGGTGACACATATATAAGCTATGATTCCAGCGTACATTGTGTCCGTGGTGTTACTAGTCGCAGTCTCATGGAGATCTGGCAGCGCTTCTGAGTACCGAGAACACTCCATTAAGCATAGCGCGCGGTGAAAGCGGAAGATGTCATTTTTCGGTGCTTGAAGCACACACATCTGAAACACGAAAGATCAGCGTCAGCAGAGTATCACACAGCGTGGGGAGTTACGCACGTTGAGGTCACGGATAGCGCCATCGTAATCCCCGAGACCACGATGTGCCATACCGCGAGCGTTGTAAACTGCCATGTCCGCAGTGTAGCCTCCAGCAATGGCAGCACTGCAGTCATCAACAGTGTCCTGATAATGACCCAGCCGGAGCACACTCTCCCCACGCAGATATCGCAGTTGAAGGATTTGGTTTATGTGCGCTTTTTGGTCGTCGTATCCTTCGAGAAGCTCCAGCGCATAATTGAAATCTGCGAGTGCCAGTGGATGTATCCGCATCTCTTGTAATATTTGTCCTCGAGCTTCGAGAAAGATAGGTTCATCTGGGAGTACATCAAGGGCGTCTGTCAACAATTCCAAGGCACGCTCACGATCCCCGATAGCGTGACAACAAATTGCTGTATGGAATTGAACCAGCACGCTCTTGCGGCGGTTTTCTGGAGAACTTGACGCGATTGTTTCAAACATAAAGCATGCTTCTGAGTATTGCTGTTTTAGCTGCAAGATCATGGCCATGCCTATCTGGTAGTGAATCCCGGTTGGACAGAGGGTGCAGGCCATCTCGATGTCAGCAAATGCTGCTTCGAGTTGCTCAGCAGCAGACATGTAACTCACAGGTGAGACTGGAGCAACCACTGCATTGGCGGCAGATTCGCTGCTATCACTCGGACCCTTGACGGCAGTTTTTGATGAACCAACGGCCTTCGTCTCTTTCGTGCTCGTGGTTGCTGTGTTACCTGTGGGCGCGGCGGGGACTGCCTGATCATGCTCTAATGCTAGTGCAAGTCTCACTGAGCCGCGATAGAAGTATGGTTGCGGATCACGACCATCAAGCTGGATGCACTTGTTGAAATCGGCCAAACACTCTCGTGCAAAAGCCCTTACACCGTTGGTTATTGCAGCTGACGCACCCGTTAGCTGCGACTGCTTTGCTGCAGTCTCAAGGCCTTGGCGGTAATAGCACAAACCTCGATAGCTATAGTAGCTAGCATTGCCTGCGTTGAGCTCAATAGCTTGCGTGAATTCATCAGCGGCACGTTCAAAGTCGGAGCATTCAAAGTGAGCAAATGCCAGAGCACTGAAAGCAGACGGGTTCCGAGAATCCAAGTTGATAGCTGCTTTCAAGTCTTCGATACATTTAGGCAAGTTTCCAAGTCGTCTGAAGCACTTTGCACGAGTTTGTAAGGCGCGATATTCAAGTCGGATGCCGATTCCATTGCTGATACTGGGAGGTGCTGTATTTGTTTTTTCTGAGGTTCCTGGGCTGCTTGTAGTATTATTTCCCGTGGCAGCAGTTGATCCGTCTTCAAGTGCTTTCGAAAAGTCTACGATAGCCTCGCGATAAAAGCCGGCATCATGCAACACCAAAGCGCGGCTGAAATAGTGAGGTGCCTTGCGTCCATCCAGTTCGATCGCATAGGTGAAATCTTCAAGAGCTTTCGCTGTTTGGTTGAGCTTACGATAACAAGATCCACGATTCGCATAGTAAAGTGCACTGCGGTCATCGAGAATGATCGCAGATCCGTAATCTTTGGCAGCACGTTCAAGTTCTCCAACGGCACGAAACGCATTGCCGCGAGCAAGAAAAAAACGAGCTTGCGTTGAACGCATGGCTATGGCTAAGCTGAAGTTTTCAATCGCGCGGCAGTGGTCTTCAAAAGTTGTGGCCCCATGCGCAATTTCCATACCCTTTTGGTACAACTCAACAGCATGCTGTAAATCTTGCAGTCCTTTTGGCTCCGGTTCAACTACCGATGGACCCGTAGGGCCGTCCATAACATGAGACTTTGCTGGCGATGGATGCTGATTGTTCCTCATGGTTGGTGGCAAATTTGATCTGGTAGCGGTGATGAATTACAGTGATTCTGGAAGCTCTTCAACGTGTTCCATGAATCAAGAATTGTAACTCCGTTTGAAGACTTGAAATAGCGATTCCGCGTTGAAAATATGACGACGCTCTGTTCTTTTCCAAGACATTGTCAATATGGCGGCACCACTTCCATTAGAAGGCGATGGTTTAGTGGAAAATCTATTTCATTACCTTTGGACGACGGACGATCTTGGTGGTGGCCCACGGGTGAGTGTACCTCCGACCGTAATCTATCGTGGCTCGCAGCCTGTGGCCTGGTATTTTACGAGCCGCAAAAGCGGACGCATCAAGCGAAAACATCGAGCAAACCTCACAGCAGCACATATCGAGCACTCATTTACCAAACGGAGGGCAACAACAGACATTGTGGCGTATTATCTATACTTACCTAAGTCTGATAGTACTAGTCCTGCAATTGAATACTTCGACACAGAGGCACTCCGTGATTTTTTGTTTAAAAGACCGGATATCCCGCATTCATCTTCACCTGGCTCACTGCAAACAACAGGGATCCTTCAGCATTTCTCACTTCCTAAGGGAGCTAGAAATTCTACTCTTCGAGCGATCTGGTCGCCCAAATTATGCTTGTTGGAACGTCGAGTAAATGTGCACGCAATTCACGACGCTCGCTTCAGTGTATATGAACGCGGTGTGACGTTTGAAGAAGGTAGTGGCGCTGAGTCACTCAGTCGACCGGAACCAGTGCGAGGTTCAATGCTTCCTGGAATGGTCCAACAAGTGTGCGAGCGGGTTGTTGACCACGTCACTCGCGTATCCTATCACAAGTTTCGAATTGCGAGGATGGTGCTGCGTCTTCAGGTAGATTCAGATGATCGATTGTGGTTGTTGTGGAGTTCGTCACTGCGCTTGCAGCCACCATTAACGCCTACGGCGATCGTGATCGCACCTGACATGCCAAATGGAGAAACAAATATCCGACCGCTGGACATTGTAGGTGACGTGAAAGTTCCGGCGTTTGCATTTGCCCAAGGTTCTGGTGGAGGAACAGTATCGTTGAGTTCTACTAGTTGCCCTGAAGTAGATGAAGAACCCCGTCCAGGTCAGATGCGCTGTGCAAGCTGCGCTCAAGTGGTTGCCCATCGTGCATTGTTACCTACGACGTACAAAGCTGTATTGGCACATTTTCATCATGTGTTCAAATTTCTTCGCGAGCGTGAAAACCAAGTATCGATTGAGTGGCCACCTGATGAACACGTCGTGCAGCAAGCAGGTGGTGTAGGATTTGGTATTCTCCGGTACCTAAAGTCTGTAAGTTCCAGCAGTGACGACTCTAGCTTACCAAAAACTAGTTCTACGATGAAAGTGTGGCAAGGGCGAGAATTTCTCGTACCTCCCGTAATCAGGTACATGCACCCAACACTACGTGCTGAGGACTTTACGCGCCATCGTCAAGACCCAATATTTCTGCACAAGACTGTGGGAGTATGTGAACGTTGTTGTCTGGTATATGCTGACTACGCTACTGCATCACTTGAAGCCAACGGTCTTGGTATCAGAACTAGTGCTAGTGCCCCAGCACTTCTGCGCCCTGTACGCGAGAAGCCCAAGCATACTCAGTATTTCGACGACGATCGACCAGGTTCGCTCTTGTTGACCACTGTGAATTCTCCGAGTCCATTATCGAGGGGAACCCACACTGCTACAAGTAAAACAAAGCCCCCTGCTTCCGCATGGAAACCTGTTTGTTCAGATGAACACCGATCTGAGAAACATAAGGCAGGACCACGTAGTACGCTGAATTCATTGCCAATGGCACCAAAATTGCCTCCTCGGATTGATTCCTTTGAAGCAGACGACAACGATGCTCTACGTATTCCAGACAGCATTCACGATAGTAGCCCACAGCTCAAGCAGCAGCAGAGAGAAGAAACATTTTTCCGGGAGCTGTATCAGCAGAAAAATAAGAAAGGTGGCCAAGCCCTCAGACATATATTAGAGGCTGCCGATCGCTTATCGAAAGCAAAACCACAACATCATCTAGCGGCATTGGGTGACAGTGCCCAGATTGGTCAAAGTCAATCAACTGGTGCGCTGATAGGGGCGATCACAGAACTTAAGCTCTCAAAAAACCCTGGAAAAAGTCCCTACAGCATTGTACAGCGAATTCGCGGTGGTGCTGAGAGTAGAGTAAGATTGTCCAAGAATCAAACGACAGGTTCACCAACTAAATCTCCAGAGAAGCACAAAGCAAAGCAAGCGATAAAGGCATCGAAGAAAACACGAAATCAAGGTGAAAGCAGTCCAAAGAAAGCACGTTTTGCGAGTTCGCGGGAAAAGAGAGCTGCAGCGGAACATCGAGATTACCTTGTAGCCGCTCTTTCAGATGCCCAAGTGCAGGTAATGGTGTATTTGACGTTTGGTTACTCAGTCTATGATATTAACTTGTTTCCTTGTGATATATGCGTAGTTGGAGCACATCGAATCGTTGACGTCGCTGGTGATTTCGGCACCCGATATTGAAGCGAATCCAATACTGTTGGATCAAAAAGAAAAACAGCATCGTCGAGAAAAGAAAAGTGATGAAGATAAACATCCACCAATCCCTCAGGAAGAAAACATCGAAGAAATGGAGGCGGGAGGAAATCAGGAAGTTGAGGAGCAGAACCAACACGAATCTGAACCTAATAGTCAAAATGACGACAAACAGAATCACGTTAATGAGGAAGACAAATTAATCGAAGATGAGGAACAAGCTGGAAAAGACACACTGGAAAATCTCAAGTATAATTTTGAAGGTGAAACATCAGATCATAATGCAGAAGTTGAGCTAAAGCCGCTAGAGAACGACGAGGATGGCCACAGTTATATTCCAAATCCGACGCTAGCTGAAGTTAAGGGCAACGAGATGGATCAACACCCCAAAATTGGCCAAGCAACTGAAAATGATACACATGTTGGACTTGAAAAGACCGCTCTTAATGATTTTGACGATGAAGTATTGGATGTCGATCAACCACTGTTACTAGAAGTAGAGACCGAGCCGATCCAGTATGAGCAGGATGGTCACGTGGAGGAGACTGACACTCAAAATCAGGAGCTAGGCGAAGTGCAGAGCAACGGGGTGGCTATACAGCCGACTGAGGAAGTGCAGTTGCAGGGCGAAGCGGGTTTGTTGGATGGTGAGCAAAGTGAAACGAAGGACCAAGAGCTTGACGTAACAGGTGAAGAACATCAAGTACAAGAACAGGATCATTTACCGTGGGAGCAAAATGAAAAGCAAATACAGCACGATGAAGGCAGACCAGAGCAACTCAATCCACCGCAGAAACCGCGTCAAGAAGATGAAGATGAAGCCAATTACGAAGATGAGTACGAAGCCCTAGGTTATCAACAAGAGCATGGTGACCAGGATCTTGAAAAACAAAAGGTAGATCAAATTGGCAGTGACATTACCGCACAAGAGGAGAACGAGCCAACGCAAAATCTACTTGATCAAGCACATGAACTCCTTGCTGTGGTACCTTCGCCAGACTCCGTCAATGCCAGTGACGAACACCCAGTCATGCCTGATCACAACGTATCGAGCGACACTGGTGATAGCAATGATCTGTCCGTGTTGCATCCTGCTTCTGGAGTACTCGGGGACGATTCAAGCGACGATGCCGTCATTGCAGCGGATTCAGCCATCGCTGCTGCTCTCCCACTGCCATCGTCAGATGAATGAACCAGTGCAAGTAGAGAATAACATTCCTGTAAGATAATACGTGCTCTTGATTGTGCTTCACCTCCTACTCCCTCTATTTCATTAGAGCTGCGTTGCCGTGCTAGTTCACGCTGTGCATCTTGCTAAACCGTGCACGAGCTTCCACATATTCAGAGTACGCATCACGCTTCCGATGATGGCTTGTGTCTTTGTCGCGGTTCATGGTGTCCATTTCGCTGTCATACACAAATGACCTCTGTTGAATCGTGCTTATCGGCTCGGAGCCTCCCGGGACACCTCGTAAAATGCCGTCCATGTGACTGCGCTTGGCGATTGGCACGCGTGTTGGATGGGTTTCTGCCAGCCGGGATGAAAGCTCACCGCTCTTTGTCATCACGTTCGCACTGCTGTCGCCTCTGCTGCCGTCTTCATTGAGTAACAAATTAGGACGCAGAGGCTGCACCGGGTTTTTAGCTGCAGACGCAACGAGAGCGAAATTCTTCTGAGCATTTTGAGGTTCTGTTAAGATGAACGTCCTCGGCAACGTCTTGGTAAAATCACTTTCGCGCTTGGCTGCCAGCTCAGTGTCCTTCTGGGTTGTGTTCCTACAATCAACGCATTAGCCCGGATCACCAAATTCTGCGAAGTTTGATAATGAAATACCATGTAGCTTTCTGTCCGAACGTGATCGGGTTGCTCACGATAATGGTTTCGGCCAGCAAGGCCAATTCACGATCTAATGCGTCGCCGGTCATGACTCACTGCGACGATGAATTCGGCACCTGGAACACGTACAAGTCTGGTGTCTTGGAAACAAACAAATGCCGGGCTTGATCCTGGTTATTTTCGACGCAATACAGCACAGACCTGCCAACTTTGACACGGCACACATTTATAGGGTTTACCTCACTCCAGCAATAAGTTAAAACAAAACACAAAGCACTTGCACCCGTAGATGTGTATCATAGCGCATTACCTGCCACACTCACTCGCCATATTGATCTCCACAGGGTCAACGACTGGCTGTCTACTTCTCTCGCGCAATGTCATCACTGGCACCGCGTACTCGTTCCTGTCGTTCTCCTAGCGTTGATACTTTCGAGCTTAGACCAGAGGCTCCAGGTCCATTTCCAGAACAGAAGTGGGGTTGAGCAGGTCGAAGTTCTTCAGCACCTCAGGGTGCAGCACACCGAACGTACCAAGACGAAGGGGCTTAGCATCCTCCTTCTGCAGAGCCACATAAGCACAACGGCCGGGGAAGTATGTGCGCTCCTCTGCGGGCGTGATAGTGTAATACTCCTTGGTGCCCGCTGCCATCTCGAGCTCAGACGGAATGCCCATCAGCTGCATGATGCGGTCAACCAGACCGTGAATGACTTCAAAACCGTCCGTCGGACCCGTGTAAGCAGCGCAGATACGACGCACGTTCTTGGCGCCGACATCCGTGTTGTCGTCAATCACAACGACGTCCGAGATCTCGAACAGCTTCAGGCCCTCCTTGATCGACATAGCCTTGTTGTTCTGGATGGTTTTCAGCACACCAGGAAGCATCGACGTACGAACAACCTCAAACTCAACTGTGGCCGGGTTGGACAGAACAACTGCCGAGTGGCCGTCATCCTTACGATTCAGGTACTCGAAGTTCTCCTTGTGCGAGCACAGACCATGAGTCAGCAACTCGATGTAGCCAGCACGGCTGATCTCGTCACGGAGAAGGTCACCCAGCTTGTTAAGGGGCTGAGCCATACCGATAGTCTGCGTCTGAGGGATCGTAAGTGGGATGTTGTTGAAGCCGTACGCGATACCGACATCCTCAATAACGTCCACGGGGTGCAAAATGTCCGAACGCGTAATTGGCACCTCCGCAATAATAGTCTTGCCGTTGCCCGACGGCTTGGCGTCCAGCTGCATCTTGTCGCATAACTTGCAGATTCGGTCGACGTCAAGGTTCAAAGGCTCACCCTTGCCGAACAGCATCGAGTAAATGTTCTTGATCTGCACCTCCACCGATCGCTTGTTGAGGTTGGGCGTCAGCTCGTTCTCGTTCACAGTCTGATCCTCGTAAATGACCTGCACGGGCTCGACAGTGAACGGCTTGGCGCAGTACTCGGAGAACATGGCAATCATCGTGTTCAGCACGACCTTCGCCTTAGTGATGTCCGTGGCCGTGCACTCAATGAACACGTTCTTCGTATCGAGCGAGATCTTCGAGTGTTCTCCGTTGATAATCGGCGGCAACGACAGCACCACACCGTTCTTGTCCGTGATCACGGGATACACAGGCGAGTCGTAGATAATGTCCGTGTACGGCTTGATGTGCTTGACGTCTGGGTTGGTGCGGTAGAAGTCCAGCAGGTCGTTGGCCACGAACTCCTTGTCCTGACTCAAGGGCTGGAACTTGATCTCATTGGGCGGGAGTGCCTACAACCAAATGATAAAGGTCAGCATCCTTACCAATCAGCAGCTACTGAAGCTCACGTACATTATAGGTGAACGGTCCCTGGACCGAGTCCAAGTCGTGCGTGCCAATGGCCACAAGTGTGCGACGACGGCAGATGTTCTGGTGCAGCTTGTCCTGCAGGTCGATGAAGCTGTCGTAGCGTTCTTGAGTGAACTGGAGGTCACGCAGCACGGCTGCCACCACGTATGGGCGGATCAACTACAAGCAACATAAGTCAGTACTTTGCATCCCTAACTACCACTTGAACAGGTCACCTTGGTGTTGGGCTTCACTGTGATCGAGTGCGGCCCCTCCGCACGCGGCGTGAGCGCGTACACAGGCGGCCTCTCCTTCTCCAGGAAGACGCGCAGAGCACGTGCAATGCCCTCGACACACAGCAGGTCGTAGCGGTTGGCCGGCACGTCGATCTTGTAGAGCACGGCGTCCGAGTGGGCCGAGTGGTCCTTGTCCTGGCCCTTGGTCTCGCGCTGCTTCAGCTGCTTCTCGCTCGTGATATCGTCGAGTTCAATGCCGAACTCGAAGCACAAGACGTCGAACTCCTCGTCCGTGTACGTCTGGCCCATGGCCGCGAACAGCTCGTCGCGCTTGACCCCCACCGTCGGCATGGGCTCTTGTCTTCGAATGAGCGTCACCAGTGGATAAACCGATTTTCAACGAATCAGAAGACATGAGTCAATACGTGGTACACATCAATATGTGTGCGTTACAAACATCGATACCTTGAAGAGCCACACCACTTCAATTATGGACGAGGGAGGGCCTCAGGCCGAACGATCACGGCGATTGGAGACCCAAGGACGTCTGCGTTCTCCGAAACCTGTGGCTAGTGTGAAGCCTGTCGCGTCTCCCTGTGTCGCTGGCTGCTGTGCGGAGAGCGCGAAACTCGCAGACGAAAGGGATTTCCTACGCAGTTATGCGGAACGGCTGCTCGTGCAGTTGCGGGGCTTGTTACAGCGCTATGGAGAGCTGGACAGACTCAAGACATTGACGGACGCTACGCAGAGTGAAGACGAGCCACAAGAGCGACTGGCGCCGTGGCTCACGGCCTCCGAGTACACGAACCCACTGCTACAGGCCTATGACGTGAAGATTCAGGAGCTGGTGGGGTTGGGACTGATAGGGTGGAAATTACTGTAAGTAGTATTAATTTACTAATTATTATTATAGGAGGCTGCGTTGGTGGACAATAAGAAGGCGGTGGATCGAGTAGCGGAGTACACGAACCCGCTGCTACAGGCCTATGACGTGAAGATTCAGGAGCTGGTGGGTTTGAGACGGATAGGGTGGAAATTACTGTAAGTAGTATTAATTTACTCATTACTATTCTAGGAGGCTGCGTTGGTGGACAATAAGAAGGCGGTGGATCGAGTAGCGTCGAGAGCTGAAGGACTTGCCAAAGAGAACACGACGTTGAGACAGTAGGTGGTTTGGAATTGATAGTAGGAGGTTTGCTGATTGAATGAATATCTTGCAGAGAGTTGGAAGTCGCAGGTGAAAAGATGGTCTTGAGAATGCAACATGAACCCAAGAACATGAGCGAAGACTTGATGAATGTACAGGAAAATGGGGATTATCTCCAGGAGATCAACGAACGCATCGATGTGCTTATGGCTGAGAATAATATGCTGATGGAGCAAGTGTCACTACAAGATGATGAAATTGGGGTCATGAAGAAAGAGCTCACAGATCGAGACGAGCAATTGCAAGTGATGGGACAGAATTTCAATGAAGCGACGCTTGCACTGCAGGAACTGCGAGATGCTTGTGCGCAAATTCGAGAGGAAAAAACGCATTGTGAACGGCAACTGCAGCGATATGCAGCATCAATTGCACAACTGGAAAGCGCAAAAGAGGCCTTGGCGAACCAAACCGATGCAGTACGAAAAGAACGAGGTGATTTAGAAAACAAGCTGGGTGAATACGAAGAAGTGCTGGAAAAGATGAAGAGGAACTATGAACACAAAGACGATGCTTTCTCCACGCGTTATCAAAATGTCTGTGTGCGCCTGCGAGAGCTTACTAACGCACTCGAGACGAAAGAGAAAGCTCTAGACGAGATGCAAGAGCGAAATAATGGGTTGCAGTCTGAAATAGACGGTGTTCGACAGGACTGCGAGGGCATGCTGAATGTTCTAAACAGCATGGAAAAACAGCTAACACAGTATTGCGCACGAGAGGATGCAGTGGCTGAGGTATGAATGCGATATGTAAACTTTGATAGTTACTTACTGACATTCGTTGTTACATGTACTGCATTAGCTTGAATCAGAGTGCAAGGTAAAGGTCGAGGAAGCAATTCTGGAGAAAGAAGAGGTTTGTACATTAATGATGTTGCTCGTGCTTATTAATGCTGGTACTTAACGTAATATTTTCTTACTCGTCTAGATAGCTGCTCGTGAGCTGCAAAGCCGCCGGGAGATTGCGCGACTACTCGAACGACTTCGACAGCAAGCTGCAGATCATGTGAAATCTCAAGAGGAGAGTATTACTGCGATAGTTCGCAAGCATGAGACTGACATTACCAGTCGCGACCAAGAGATCAGTTCCCTGAGTGCTGAGCTCGTAGATATACGTTCAAAAATGGAGGTGGCACTGAGGAACCAAAAGGAGGCGGACAAGAAACTTGCCGACGCAATTCGACGGTCCAAGGATGCGAGTATCGCATTTGAGGTAACTTGATTGTAGAGATATACGCTAGTTTTGAGCCGTACTTGTAACTAAATTGTTCTACTGCTTAGAAAAAGCTCCAACACCTTAGCGAACGTGCTGCAACAGCAGAAGAAGCTCGTGATATCGTAAGCTGTTGCTGGTTTTGACGACAGAGGAATGTTTTACCTGATAGGAAGCTTCGTTTTGTGATTGTAGTCAAGCCATTTGGAAGCTGAGTACCTTGAAAGGATACGAACGAAAGAGGACGCACTAACAAAACTGCGAACTGAATTCCGTGATCAAGGACATGAGCTAAGTGTACGTATTGCAATATGCGTCGAATTTGAATGGATAGTAACAACTGATATAATTTCCACAGGAACGAGTAAGCTCATTGGAACGGGAGCTAGAAATGCGTCGTACTGAGGCACGCGAGGCTAAAGATGAGAGTGAAGAGCAACATCGCAAAGTTCAGCTGCTAAACGATCAACTGAATAAGGTCAAGGCAGATTGTGCCAATAAATTCACAAACGAGTTCGAGGTATTACACCAACAAAATCGTGATCTGAAAGCTCAAGGCGCTGAGTTGGAATACAAGCTATCTCAATCGAAAAAGGAAGCAGCATCAGCTTTGGACACCTCTCGTAGTGAACGAGAACGAATCGAGGTGCGTCTGATTGCGGAAGTCGAGAGTTTGAAAGAAAGGGTACAGTCTCTCAAGGATGAGAGGAAGCGCGCAGACAAGAATCGGCAGGAAACGGAAGCCAAGTGCTCAGTGTTGTCGCTGCAGATTCAACAACTGAGGAGAGACCTGAGTGATACAAAGGAATTGCTACTCGATCAGGAACATGCCTGTGATGATAGCGATAGAAAGGTGTCGGAACTCAGTGCACAGCTCACTGCAGCACTAGCAAAGCAGCAACAATTTTATAGACAAGAACGTGAACTTCGTACTACGGTGGAAAGAATGACATTAGAAAGATCACGGATGGAGCGTGAGGTCACGGTAGGTGCTTTTTTCTTGGAGTTGGTTAGACTACAAATACATTCTCACGTTCAATTGCTGCAGATGGCCAGGAAGAAGGTCGAGGAATACCGCAATAGTAGTTACGTCTATCAGCCGCTTTCACACTCACGAATGCATGGAGGAAGCTACGGCCGAACCGAATCTTCCGGTGGAACTTCACATGATGTAATAGCGGCGCAGTTTGACACAGCCGAGAAGACTGATACTCGCTGCCAGATGCCAGCTTAGATTGAGGTTCTTTCTTGTAGCAACCATATAGACAATGTCTAATCCAGCATCTACTTGGCAAACAGGAGACTAGCGTTTGTTCCTCCGAAACCAAACGAGTTCGTAAGAACTGCACGTAGCTCCTTTTCCTGCGGTTGGTTCGGTACATAATTCAACGTGAATTCCTCTGTAGTTTCCGTGAGGTTGAGCGTAGGAGGCATAACATTCTGCACAACACGAGGAAGTAGACGGGTCAGTCAACCTATCCGTATAAACCATGAACAGCATCGATCTCTTACGTGATGAAGTGCCTTAATCGAAAAGATAGCTTCCACAGCACCAGCGGCGCCCAGCAAGTGACCAATAGCTCCCTATGAAAACGAAATCAGTCAATTGAATAACCTGCTCGTGGCGTGTGGTATGAAAGTAAATCATACCTTCGTAGACGAGATTCCCAGTTGATTGGCATATTCACCAAAAAGTTGTTTCACAGCCGCATTTTCAGCTCGGTCGCCCAACGGAGTTGACGTCGCGTGTGCGTTGATATAGCCGACATCGGACAGTGCCACTCCAGACTGTGCAACTGCAGCCTCCATAGCCCGTCTAGCGCCATCACCAGTTTCAAGTGGAGCCGTGATGTGGTTGCTGTCACCACTGAGACCATAGCCACGCACCTCAGCATAGATCTTAGCTCCACGCTTTTTAGCGTGCTCGTACTCCTACAATATCACAAGATATCCACAAAATGTTGTCAGATAAACGTCCTTGTGTAGCAAAAAAATCCTATAGATGCCCGCACCTCTAGAACAACGACACCTGCGCCTTCGCCCATGACAAATCCGTCACGCTGAGAGTCGAACGGCCTCGATGCTTCTTGAGGGCGATCATTGAACTATCATCCCAGCACAAGCCACAAGTAGCTACGTCAGTAAATAAACTTATTTGTGTCGAGTACAAGGCTGCCTTACTTTTGTGGATAAAGCTTGAGCGCGCAAGAATGCACACACAGAAATCTCATTAAGCGAAGCTTCGGTACCTCCAGCAACCATCACGTCTGCGTTTCCGTGGCGAATCAAATTCGCAGCATCGCCAATGCTGTGACTACCCGTAGCGCATGCCGTAACACATGAATGGTTCGGACCCTAACAGAAGATAGCAAAAACCACACAAAACATATTAAATCACGGAATGTGCTCTAGCTGGAGAGTCAGTAGATGTGTACCTTTAGCCCATGTTCAATGCTCACGTGACCTGCCGCGAGATTGATGAGAATCCGAGTTATGAAGAAAGGTGATACACGTCGGTATTTCTGCAGGATAAAAGACAGTTTAACATCACCACTACTTCCAACACATTGTTCCGTACCTTGTCCTTTACGAGCTGACCAACATCCATAACCTCCTGAATATTCCCCATACCAGCACCGATAGCTACACCCTATTAAACACAACTCAACAGTGAATAACACCCTCCAACGCTTTCGAATATCCTGTTCGCACCGCTCGTTCTCTCTCTTCGTCAGACTGGGGACTCCATCCTGAATCCTTCAAAGCTTCTTCCGCTGTTGCCATTCCACAAAACATCAAAATCAACTTTATTTCTTCACTGCATCCAGTGATTAGCTCAAAAATGCCCACCTGCCGCTAAGGTGAAGGCGATAAAGTCCGGTTCCTGCGCGCGGAGGTTCTTCAGATTCACCCAGTCTTTCGTCCGAAACGCACCGTCCCCTTCTCCTCGTGGGACAACTGCACCAATTGTGCATTGAAGGGGGTTCCTGCGCGCGGAGGTTCTTCAGATTCACCCAGTCTTTCGTACGAAACGCGCCGTCCCCTTCTCCTCGTGGGACAACTGCACCAATTGTGCATTGAAGGCCAGTATCGGCGAGGGCATCCACCGTCTAATTCACGGTAAATAATTACTATTTATCTATCCAGACATCCAAAGTCTACTAATCAATGTGTCATACTCGGATAGCACATTGCGAGGCCAACAGCGCGTCCCACGAGCGCGAGACGCCCACGCCAAACGGAGTAACAGCGCCCAGACCTGTCACGACCACTCTGCGACTGGGAGCAGGCGGCGGTGCCCCGAACGAGAGCGTCGAGAAGCCGCGGGCCACAGACGAAGACCTGCGCAGCATATCCAATATGGTGGGTTTACTTTGACAAGTAAAGTTGTGTTGGACACATATTCCAGAAACTACAAAGTTATTACGAAGTTTGCTTCGTACTATTATTTTAATTAAAATATTTTAATAACAACTTGTGAATCACAAGTTGTGATGCCCTCAGTCGATTTTACGAGTACTATGGATAGTGCACAGCAGTTCATTGTGTTCATCGCGGTCATTGTATTGGCAAGTTTTCATTTGCACTATTATCTACCATGGTCTGCTGTTGAGAAACTGATCCCATTCACTGCATCATGATCGGAAGTTAAGTTGTCATACCTCTTCAAACTGAACTCCTGCCTATGCTCAAATCAAAGCACGAGCACAGTTGTGTATACGATGACGGTGGTCCCTTCCTTCTCAGAACGACAGCCACATGCCACACTACGGTTGCACTACAGACACTGGCTGATCCGGGGGTACTTCCACTGTTGTCGCTACAGGCACAGGTTGCTTCGAGTCGTCTTTCGTTGCATCCACTGCTGGCATCAATTGATCGACGGCAGGTTCATTCACAATGTGCTCCACTTGATCAGAGGTCGAATTTTTCAAAACTTCTTGGTCTTCACCGCGAGTAGACTCATTATTATCCCCCGAAAGACGATCTGGGCTTACAGATCTACTGGATGCTGCGGTAGTCGACCCCGACACGCTCAGCTGCTCTCGGTGAGAGGTAGTGCTTCTTGAATCTCGTAAATCTTTGCGAAGTTTGAAATTGAAGCCATGCTTCGCGTTTCGGACGTTGAAAAGACGATAATGTCTAGCCCACTGTAACTCGCGCGTCGCTGGACCTGTTCGGACAACCATCTTATCAATTGTCGTTCGGTCACCCATACTGACCTGCGATGTCAAGGAAAGTCGCCTTGCAGTACTCTTGACCTCCTTGTCGTGTTGGATCTTCTCTTGCATAATAGCACGCTTACGTTGCTTCACCTGCTCCTTCTTCGTGAGTCTTTTCACCGGCGAGTCATTCCCTTGGTTAATCTTTTCGGGTGCCATAGTTCCTCGACAATTTTTCGAGTTGCAGTGACATTTCCATTCCATCGCCTGCTTCGTGTGAAACTGGTAATCGTATGAAAGCTCGGTACCCGGCTCTATGTCCTTCAATGCAGTGATAGCGATTCGATTCACACCTTTAACACGCCACTTCAGCAAGTGGCAATTGGGGTCACATGAGTGATTAATGAACCTTGAAACACTGCCTTTAAACCGTGCATCGATGTACTCACCCTTGCCCAGCTCCATAATATACATGTTCTTGTCATCAGGGCTGTTCTTTGCGTGATCAAGCAGTCGGCGTTCTTTTTCCTCTTCATTGATCACTTCGCCAACATACTCAATAACAAGTTGCCCAGCCTTGACATGTTCCAGCACCCGTAGAGCCCACCCTTTTTCGACCGTGTGAAATTTCTGAAAGCGGGGGTACACTTTTTGGTGAAGAGCGCGGTTTCCGCAGTTTTCACCAAGCGTGCAGTTAGATTCTCTAGTGTGCTTATTGAATTTCATTCCCGGAGTAGGTGCTGGGCCAAAGCATTCCGTGAAACTCAGGCGGTTAATGCAGTCATCACCGCATATTTCTTTGCAGACACACACAGGGTCATCCTCTAATGAAATTTTAGGCTGTTTGAATGTGTAAATGCTGCGACCCAGTTTGCGATATGTCGGTGGTTGTAATCGAACATCTTCGATAATACTCTTCCAAAGGCGAAAGTGGTGGCAATCGGCAGGGTTGCTGGCGTCCGGGTCACGTTTAGGTAAGAACATCCACGGGAGGTGCAAACTGGTACCATCCACTGTCACAGTATCAATGTTCCGATCAGACAGGTAAAAGGATGGGATCTTCGGTAGCTCGTCATCTGAATGTCTCCAACAGAGCAAACCAATCGTGTTGTAGCGGGCACTCGGGGGAACACATTGCGGGTGATAGGATTCAGGACACTTCAGGCAACACATGAGGTCAGGACTCTTTTTCTTCCCCTCGCACACATAACAAACGTGTCGAGGGCATCGAAAAGAGGCGTCCGACTCGAGCAACTCTTCCACAGTTGAAGAACCCTGTTTCGCTTTACCTCCCGATCGACGTGACATTTTGTTGGCATCGACACACGTCTGGTGAAAGAATTTGCCACAGGACGCGACACTGCAGCGAAACACACCACCCTTCTCGTTGATTGTTCCATTGCGGCCGCATCCAAAACACAGTTGCTCATTCGTTCGGCACTGTTCACACAACCACTCCTCTCCGTCAGGTGCTGTATCAATGCCGAGGCACGAGAAGTGATACGATTTGAGACAGCCACCATCACACAACATCATGTCGGTCAGATCATCGTCCTCAATCTCTCCACATACCCCGCATAGATCCTCTTCTGGGAATTTTGACTCCATAGCGTCCGTTTTCTTCTTAACAGGAGCCTTCGGCTTCTTGAGTGCTCCATTTTCAATACGTCTCGTAATCGCACGCCCTGATCTTGTGAGACCAGTCTGCACAAACGTAGGTATCAATTCTTGTTCCTCTCCTTTCAAGCGTTCCACGTTTTCATCCACGGACTGCGCCGCTTCCAGTTTTTTCTGTGCTCCAAGTCGATGCTTGTCAATCTTTGCTTGATGTTTCTCCCACGCTTCTATCGCTCTAGTGGCTCGTGGTTGGATGCGGTAGCTGCTGGTTTTGCTGATTTTCTCGTCGCACTTGGCATTCCAGCCCATGTAGTGGACAGTGTAGCCCTCGTCACTGAGACGCTCGATCTTGGCCGCAAGCCACGCCTTCGTGCGCACGTCGTACACGTCCACGTGCTGCTTTGTCTCTAAAGTTCGAATGAATTCCTCGTGGGTGCGTTTCTCCTCCTCGCTGCGAAGCGCCTCCTCTTCGTCCATCTCGACGTCTTCGGAGCTGTCACCGACTGCCTCATCCGTCGTTTGGCCTGGCACAGCGCTGTCGTCTTTTTCCAGAGCAATGCGCTTCGCAGGGGGCGCGTCTGCAGGTTCCGAGACCTCGTGCGCACGCTTGTTGCCTGTGTCTGTTGCCTCCATCGCTATATCCACTGGAGGCTCCTTCTCTGCAGTTTCCCCCTTCGCATCCGTAGCCACAGCGCCTTTGACCTCACGCTCCGTGGGTTCAATGGGATCATCCTTCGCCAACGCTCCAGTGGCATCCGCAGCCACGACGAGAGGCGAACTGTCTGCGATTGCATCGCCACTCAATGCCTCGACCCTCGCGCTGGGGAGCTGCTCAGTCGGTGGCGGCACCAATTGCGGAGGCTCCGAGGCTCCCTCCATCTTATCCTGCGCGCCAAACAAAGCAAAGTGAGCTCAGCCGTCCGTTATGAACTACTGTAGTTTTTTAAACTGGTTTTGTCAAAACGAAGATAGCGCATCTCTAATTTAGACGCTATCTGACACTTTAAAATACCGTTGCGTTAACATTTATTATAGGAGGGATAAGGGAAAATGCAGAAGTTACGACTAGAGGGCCGCTGGATGCAGATTTATCGCTACCCATGAGTCGTCCTCTGCCTCGAGGGGGTAACAGTGAGAGCGGGAGCTTCTACGGCTACATAGGAGAGCTGCGCAATGCGTTCGACCCGGACTCGGCGCTCCTCAAGACGTGGCGCCAAGTGCTGTTCGGCTGTCTGCTGTACGAAGCGTTCCTGCTGCCGTTCGCCGTGACGTTTGCGGCGAAAGCTCGTCTTCCGTCGTCAGCAGCCGCTTTTCGGGCCTTCTACGCAGTGGAGTTGCTCTTTTGTGCGGATTTCTATGTGAAGTTGAACACGGGCTTCTACGAGGCTGGCAACATCCATCGGGACAAACGCAAGGCTCGAGCCAAGTACATCAAGTCTTTCGGCTTCTTGCTGGACGTCCTGGCTGTCGTCCCTCTGTCCTTCCTTTTGCCAGTAATCAGTCCGCCAACTTTTGCTACAGTGCACGGAATCTGGTGGCCAGGCTGGCTGGAGTTTCATAAATTCCTTCGCATTGCGCGTGTGCCGGGATATTTGTCCAATTTGGACGACGTCTACGCCAAGTATTTTAAAACACTCAAATCGTTCAAGGTGCTGCTGGTTACGGCTTTCGTGGCTCATGTGGTGGCGTGCGGACGCTTCGCCTTCGGCTGGAGGGGTCAGAACCAGATCTCGGACGCTTGGCTACCCCCACTGACGCTGGCAGCGGAACATCTAGGCACGCAGTACGTGCAAGCTCTTTTCTGGAGTATAGGGCTGCTCACAGGCGCGATGGAGGGCGCACTACCTCGCCATAATGCGGAGTTCGCATTCACACTGGTTGTGGTGTTGCTAGGGTTCGTGCTGTTTATCTACGCTTGTTCTACGTTGTTCATGTTGTCCAAGTCCCAGAGCAACCAAACTGTGTTAGCACAAGCGCGGATCAATCAACTACGACACCTGCTTACCTTCCATCGTGTGCCTGAATCGCTGCAAGTGGAGGCCGTCGAGTATCTGAAACGCCATTACACTGATGCTGAATCAAACGATCGAGAAGTTGTGAAAATGCTGTGCCCATCGATCACGAAGGACATCCAGGTGGAGCTACTGAAAGATATGGTGGGACGCATCCCGCTCTTTCGTCGATGCAATCAACAATTTATCGTTGCGCTTACGAGTTTGTTGGAAATGACGAGTTTTCCGGCGCATGTTATGCTTTTCGAGACTGGAGACAAGGGCGACTACATGTATTTGGTCAATTCTGGCGTGTTGCACATTTTAGTAAATGGCGTGAAGGTGCGCGAGCTACGACAGGGAAGTTTTTTCGGCGAAGTATCGGTGTTTTCGAAGCGGCCACGATCCGCCGCAGTCATGACTACGTCCTACTGCACACTGTATCGGTTGTCACGGTTCCATACTGAGCGGGTTTTGGAAGGGTATCCGGACTATGCCTCAATAATTACTGCAACGATTGATGAGATGCTCAACGAGCAGGAAGCAAACAAATCCGCAGGTGAGGGTGGAGAGGAATACATGCTCACGACATTGTATCACCGGTCGTCAAAGACACCCGTGCGAAAGAAGCGTCCATCGTTGCGAGATCGAGCAAGAAAAGTCTCACGATCAACTCTGACGCGTAGCAAGTCTACGAGAACCTTGTCTTCCTCACGACACTCTGAGTATGATGGAGGGAACATCTCAATGAGCGAGAAACGTGCTATTAATTTTACTCCTTCGCCGATTGTGCTCCCACCTAAAGTTATCGCCAAGAAACCTGCTGGGAAATTGGTGCGCAGCCAATCGGCGTATGCTCGTCGCGTGTCCTCTGGGACAACCTGGTGGCCCCAACGTTCTGCAAGTTTAGTAAACTCGAGTCGCCCAGACACCATGCAAGGATACTATGATAGCATATCTCGGCGTCGCGGATCCCAAGACTCAACTGGAGACGGTTTTTCAAGTGTGTTTTGTCGACTTCGACTTCGGCAAATGATCGATCACTCGTCTCGGTGGCGAAAATATTGGCTCATTATCCTTCAAGTGCATTTAGCTGCAAACTGGTATATCGTGTCATTATTACTGGCATTCCCAATATTGGATTGTCCGCTTATCAACAAAAGTGCTCAGGCTGGCTACGTTATCATGGATATCCTACTGGTAATGGACATTTACCTGAACTTCCATTTAACCTACATGGCTGGGCGTAAGAAAATTATGGATCCTTCGCTCATAGCCAGACATTATCTTCGTGGTTCCTTTGTTGCAGATTTGGTTTGCTTTCTACCTTACCGACATTTCGTGCCATTACATACCTCGCCAGTTTTGATGAACCACCCAGCGTTACTTCGATTACCGCGATTGCTCCGTGTTTGGCACATCAAAGGACATCTGAAGGAATGGAAAAATTGTTTTCGGTTTGGTCGCGAGAGCTGGTTTTTAGTTGCGGGGGCGGCATATTTGCTATTACTGCATTTCGTGGCATGCGTTTACTTTAGTCTCACATACGTGGAAGGCTTCGGTGATGTTAATGACGATGGCGATTCGTGGCTACCGACGAAAGACTTGGATGTTCGACTCTGCACAGACCATTCCAATGGTTCGATGTATTATGCTAGTCCCCATACCAATTCTTCTTACACTCCGGCAGAAGCGCATGCTGTGGCAGGTATACAGTACATGCGATCGCTTTACTTTGGAGCTACGATGCTTACAACTCTAGGTAAAACAGTCGAGCCTGCGTCTTCATTGCAGTACTCTCTAGCACTCATTCTGATGTTATGTGGCTTTTTCTCAATGACTGTGATGATTGATACGTTGCAAAAGCGACTCACAGCTTCAGCGTTCGAACAGAAGGAGTTTTTAGTAACACGTACTCGTGTTCAACGATTCATCAAGTCTAGTACCGTGCCTTCCGGACTTCATCAACGGGTAAAGTCGTTCTTGGACTTCTGGTGGTCCTCGCATCGTGGCGCCATTGCAAGTGATCTGTTAAATGAGCTTCCCGAGACTATCAAACGTCCAGTGTTGCGAAGCATGTGCCAATCTGCTTTACGAACCTTGTCGCTACTAGCAAACGTTCGGTCTTCGTTGGATGCATTGGAGCAGGTGTTTATTGATAACGTTCGGTTTATTCTTTATGGACAGGGCGAGATTATTTACCGACAAGGAGACTACGCCAGCGGTTTATTTTTTCTACTCGAAGGCGAATTGATTATTATCGCCGATGGTGGCCTGCCTCGCACGCTTGTTAAAGGAGGTTTTATTGGAACTGCGGCGCTGAATCTTAATGAAGAATCCGTAAGCTATGCAGAGCGAGTCACTGCAGCAAGTGGCTGTATTCTAATTTTCGTGTCACGAGAGCATCTAAATGGGATGCACAAAGTGTTTCCCACGTTTTCAATGGCACTTCGAGCCTTAGAAAAAAGACTTCAGGGATCCAAGTTGGCTCGGGCCCAGCAAGACTGCAATAATTGTGAACGTTCATTTAGTGCGGGATTGTTGCCAGTGTTTGATAGCAAGAAATTGACATTCGAGGCAAAGTTGCTGCGGTATCTGAACCTCGATGACCTCGTCTTCGATCCTGACGAGACCAGCACTGAGATTTGGGATATCTGGATTCTTTTCTTGACTATTGTTCTGTATTTAAAAGTTATTGGAGACATCACAACTGGGGTGGAAACTGCCAATGTAGTGGGATCAGAAATTGGAGCAGTCTTCTTTGAGATTTTCTTTACTCTCGACGTTTACTTCCATTCACGCCTTGGTTACTACGAGTATGGCAACAAAATTATGGATGTCGGGGTTATACGAAAAACGTTCTTTCAATCTCGTCAATGCTGGTACGATGTACTCGCACTTATTCCTCTCTACATCGTGAATTGGATGGTTGGTTCATGGCACCGTTACGAAGTTCTTAGTGTGAACAAACTGTTCCGTTTGGTTCGCGCCAGGAAAACATTCGCCAAATTGGAAGAAAAGCACTTGGGCCACACTTTACATCTTCGCTTGGTAAAATTGATTTTATTGTCTTTCATGCTGGCGAATTTATTTGGCTGCATATGGTTCAATTTCAAGTCTTCCCAAACAGCTATGGACGATCCATGGATGCCACCTAGATCCCTCACGAACAAAGATCGGCCGATCCAGTACTCAGCATTGCTCTTCTGGTCGTTCGGGCTGATGTCGAACTCATATTCAGGTGAACGACCACGATCTGAGGGGCAATGCTGTTTTACCATTGCTGTTCTTCTCACTGGTGCCTTCCTATTCGCATTCGTGGTTGGGAATATTTCAGATGTTGTGGAGCTCGTCGATGCTAACTCCCGCGACTTCAATGCCAAGCTCAGCTCGTTGCGATTGTTGTTGGCTCATTTTCATCTTCCACCCGCGATTGAAGAGCAACTTAAGACTTATTTTTTCTTCCAGCGATATCACACAATCACTCAGGAATACTTGTTGGAATGCTGTCTGCCACCATCACTTTTAACAGAAATTCGCCTCGTACATCTTCAGCCAATGATTGCGAAAGTTGGTTTTCTTGCTGGGATGGAAGGTTCTGTGACACGAATGCTAGTATCCCAGTTTGTTCAGGCACTTACAGTCAAGGACCAGCATGTCTTTCGCTTAGGAGAAGAAGGAAGTGACATGTTCTTCGTCTTCACGGGAATTGTTGAAGTGTTAGTTCCGCTTGAAACAGTTCATCGTCGCCAGTCTCATGACACCAGGTTGAATGCTCTTGGCTCCCCCTCTCGATCATCGTTTCACACGGTTTACCCTCCGTTGGATCTATCAAAACTACATTCAAAAGGTCAATTAAAGAAGGTAAATGAGCTCACGTCTGGAAGTTATTTCGGCGAGGTGGCTTTGTTCACTAGCAAGCCTCGTACTGCTCACGCTCGCTGCAAGACATCATGTGTGCTCTATAAATTGTCCCGCCGCTCACTCGAACTTGTTTTTGAGCGGTACCCTGATTGGAAACGAAAAGTACTCAAGATCGTCAACATTCAGCAGGAGCAGCAACTACTGCGTAATTTATACATGGAAGAGCAGATGGACATCGCTGCGAATACGTCGAAGAATATGATGAACCATGTCGACATCCTTGGCGATGCAGCCCAAGCGAGTACTACCAACTCATCAACAGGCAGCTTCATTGAGAAAACCTCCACACCAGAACAAAAGCGCGGGCCAACTACCCGACCTCTTGGAAGGATGTCATCGCTGAAAACGGCTAGTTCCTTTTTTTCCTCCTACAAAGCGCAGCGCTCTGCATCGATCGAGACAGCAGCGACCTTGCAAATGACGCGTCAAAAGAAAGATGTGGTTTGGGTGGACATGCTGCTGAAATGTACAGATGCACAAAGTGCATTTCACATTCAGTGGCTGGTGGTTATTACGGTCGGTACGATCTACATGGCGGTCATTATTCCCTATCGAAACTCGTTTGATGTTTTAGAACGTTTGGGTCCGTTGCCCATTGCTGCTCGAGCACTGGAGCTCACGTGTGAATTCTTATTTGGATGGGATATTTGGGTAAATTATAACTTGAAAGACGGGCTCGCATCAATGGAGCTCTACGAGAAAAAACATCGCGATGCGTATCAGAAGGAACGACTGTGGATCGATGTGATTGCCGCAATCCCTATCGACCACTTCCTCATGAACTTTTACCAGTCTCCGCTGCTGAACTTGAATCGATGCTTGAAATTACTCAACTTCCCACACTATATGAGAGAAATTAACCGCCGTAGCGTGGCATATGAGAAGAATCGCCTCTGCACACTGTGGATCTTGCTTTTTGTACTTATGCATTGGTGTGCATGTGCCTACTTTTCCATTGCCTCGGGCACAGGTACAACAAACGGTTGGGACAATTGGTCCCCACCAAGCAACATAACGGATATTTCCTGGACAAGTCCACCACAGGATTTATTAATGCTGCGCTTCCTGCGCGGGATATATTTTGCGTCTACCGCGTTTATTAAGAAAGGAAAGGTATTCGAGCCTACTAATTACATTGACTATACATTCACGCTGTGTGTAGACTTCATCGGGCTGATGACGATGGCATTTATGATCGGTGAGATGGCAAATTTATATGTTTCTTTTATCAGCAATGAGGTGGAATTCCGAAAGAATCATATCGCTGTGGATATGTATCTAGATCGTTGGCACATTACTGGCAAGCTGCGAGCTCGATCTCATGCGTTCTTGTCCTCGTTATGGAGTTCGCACCGTGGTGTCAGCTATCAGTCAATTTTTGACGAGATTCCACAAGTAATTCGGACGCAGTCTATCATGCACATTGCCTACTTGCCACTTCGTGTGTTTATCAACAAAGTATTCCGTCCATTCGCCACTGCTCACCCACACGATCGTGATGTTGAGGCGATAACACGTGCTATAGCTCAACACCTGAAGTACGAGGGTTATCCTCGAGACGAGTGTGTGTTGGTTGAAGGAAGTGTTTCAAAAGAAATGTATTTCGTCGTGAAAGGGTATCTCCTTTCTACAACAAGTGGAAATCAGGCGGGTGTTCTTGAGCGACAGTACAAAAAGGGAGATTACTTCGGGGACCATGGTTTGCTCGGCTATTCTGTAGGCGTATCGACCGTAAGAACTTTGTCAGCTTGTGACTTGCTGTCGTTAAGCTCTGAAGATCTGTTGGAGGTGATCCTTTCACGCCCTCTTTTTCAAACAGCATTGAGTATAGCTATTGAAGGGTATCGACAGCTGTCCAAGCGTGCTCTGTTCATTCGACCAGCTTCAACCCAAAAAGCAGAGGAAGATTGGGGAGATGTTTTATTTCGCCTCCTCAGTGTGCGTAGGAAGAAGTGGTTCGAGGAGGCGCTTTCTTTCAGTGCTGGAGATCCTGACGAATCGTTCAACGAGCATTGGACTGCTTCTTGCTTGAAACCTGGTCAAGAGGTTGGTCTCGTTGCAATTTCGTCGCCAGCTATGTGCGTTGATGTGTTTGAGAATCTTCTTCGCCTTATCGCCACTCGCGGTTTGCTGGACACGAAGAATTTGCGTCAATCTGCAGCACAGTTCCAGGACACACTCCCTATTATGACTGCCGATCTGTCGAAACACCGGAGCACCACCGTCTCTGCGACTGACAGATTGGACAGTACCAAGCTCAGTAGCAGTAACAAGCTCTCATATCTTGACTAAATCGCGTTACCATGTTAGCACTGAGAATGTCCTACTACTAAATCGCGTAAATACAATTACCACTTCAACTTTCGTTTGTGTATTACACACCATTTCGGCCTCTTCGTTATGTGGTGGACACATCCCAATTAGCGCG
The DNA here is from genome assembly GCA_002215365.1 of Phytophthora megakarya. Classification (NCBI taxonomy): domain Eukaryota; phylum Oomycota; class Peronosporomycetes; order Peronosporales; family Peronosporaceae; genus Phytophthora; species Phytophthora megakarya. The sequence goes on from NBNE01000088.1 coordinate 30,787, forward strand.
ATGAACTCGCTTGGACTTGAGTACGGCTCCTCGTCAGAGGACGAAGACGCACACTCAGCTCCTCCCTCTCAGACGAAGGCTGTTGCTCTTGTTGCATCTGCTCCAGCACCAGTTGAAGCTCCAGTAATAGAAGTCACGGCCATAAGTGATGAAGTTCCAGTCCAGCCAAGTGAAAAAGCTGTCGAAACCAATGTGTCATTGGAAGGCACTGGACTGGATGAGTCCGTAGACGGAGATGATGAAGCGATGCTATTACGTGCTGGTATACCACCCGCGGCTCCACCATTACCAGCTGATAACGAGACGCAGCAGCGTATCGAGAGATTCTTGAGGGTGCAGAGCGAACGCGGACAGGATTTCCAGACGACGTTGCAAGACAAGAAGGAAGTGCGCAACCCGTACATTCTGGAGAAGGTGGTGGAGTACTTTGGCATCGACGAGCTCCAGTCGAATTTCCCTCCTGATGTCTTTAACCCTCGTGGTCTGTCGTTGCACGAATATGCGGATGCATTAGCATTAGAACAAAAAAAGCGTGAAGACGCTAGAGCACACCGTCAACAAAACCATCGCCAGATTCAATTTGCACCTGCGACCTCCGGCCATAATGCAGATTAATTTCGCTGTAAAGTTACATGGCAGTCACAGCTCACGTTTCAACTGTTCACATGACGCAAATTCCTTTCGAGATTCGATTTTGAGTTGTGACTGCAATGCAAGCAGGGCAGTGGCAAGGTGTGGATTTGACATCGTGACACCAATCCAGTAGTGTCGATGGTGTGAAGATCCAACGGATGCGCATAGCGACAGCGTCCCAACTTCTGGATATTGCTACAAATACCACGATCAATGAACGAAAGGCAAACTGCTTGCTCGATTGCTGGCGCAACAGGAACTTTAGATACAGCATTTCCTGGCTTGTCGGTCTTTTTCAAAGCTGTGCCGACTTGAGAAACGTCGGACTTTCGTCCATTTTTCGGGTAACGTGCTCGCATTTGGTCTACCTTCGAGTAGAGCTTTTGAAGAGGGATATGTGAGCACGGTGGTATCAGTGTACATTTTGGGCAGCGACGGAGTGGCTCGTTCATCCGAATAATTGAGAGTGGGAATGGCGGCGCTGCATGCAAATGTAGTGTGTTGCCACCGCCAGATGCTGGGTGCCCGACCTTGGACACGTTGACTTGGTTGATGAAATATTGTTTGAGAAAGACATCATGAAGCTTTTCCAGACATGGCATAAGTTTAAAGGAGCAGAGTTTGATGATCTCTTCAAGCCCGTCCTGCGTGTACCCAATCTAATAGTCGACGAAGGCAACGTTTAGAAATCAGATTGTTACAGAACCATTAACACGGAGTTAAGTCGAGACCTACCTGTTCTTGCCGACAAATATGCAGTAATTTAGCCCGGACAAGGCTGCCAGACAAAGGAAGCAAGTGCAGTTTCATCGCTTGACTTTTGACTTGTTCCGCTAGTTTGTTTGTATCTGGACGCACGAGCAAAACCACAAATACTTTTTTCAGGTTTGCTTCTGCTAGAAGCGGAACGAAGAAATGCTGTTGCACGCTTGGAGTAACACTTCACACGGCAGCTTGTTAGTTAATAGACAAAACCAGTCAGCTATGCGAAGATTGCCAACCTTTCGAAGCGGTCAATTATCAAAAAAGAGGGTGCGGCTGATTTCGAAGCGTCTAAGCGTTTAACTGCATTTTCTAATTTGCTTGGCAGTACTCTGTCACTGTAATCCACGCGTAAGTAAAGAGTTAATAGGAAAGAGCTGACAGCATCATCGAGAGCTTACACATATTCGCTAGCGTTGAAAGTTCCAAACTGGCAAGGATGTTCGGATGTCATCGACAGCAACGTCTTTTTGAGGATGCCAGCAAACGTGGATTTGCCGGTGAAATTCCCGCCCTGGAAACATCAAACTCAGCTCGTTTCGACCTCCAAATGACTACATACAGCACAAAGTACTATACACTGATAATATAGTTAGTGAACAAAGACACAGTGTTCTCCCCGCTGCTGTTCGTGATTGCATGAATGCAAGCTGTTGCTGCAGGATTTCCTAGAAATTGCTCGATATCATCAGACACAAGACGCTTCTCCCTGTGTTGCATTTAATTTATTGTGGTAACATATAAACGATGAAGAAGAATAGTAGTTGTACGTGCCATTCGGGGGCGGAGTCTTGTGGCAGAGCTGGACAGCGAGGCTTCGTTGGAGGTGGAAACGAATGATACAGCGAGTCGACCTCTGTCCAGAACCCATAAGAAACCCGCCAATTGGTCTCCTGCGACTGCTGCGTGGCAGGCCTCGAGGTGGTGGTAGCTGGTGATCGCTCCTTCATGGCAACAGCTTGTAAGATACGAAATGACGCTGACACGGCCGTGTCAAAGTCTGAAGTTTCAAGTTGAAGTTAGCACGACCCATCATCTCGCATGCATACAAACTCCTAGATATTTTAACGGTCGCTATGCAATTCGAGAGGGTGTCCACTTATTTTTGCGTTGGGAAGGAACCCCGTCGGAATCCGCTCTTCACATTGCCATCTCCGTCCAAACCGAAGATCATGAGCCTCTTCTCTGCTTCCCGCCTTCTAACCAAGCGTGTCAAGGCCTTCGCACTGCCTGTGGCCGGTCGGGGCGTGTACACCAAGGGGCTGGCGAAAGATATGATGAGCAAATCGTGCTACAACGGTGTTAACTTCGTCATCTCGGAGGATGACACAGTGTTCGACGCACTGACGCGCATGGCAGGCATCAATCTGGGCTGCCTCGCAGTGAGCGGCGAAGGTGACAAGTTCGTGGGTATCGTGACGGAGCGCGACTACCTGAAGAAGGTGGAGCTTCAGGGCCTTACAGCCAAGGAGACGCTCGTGGGGCAGATCATGACGCACCGAGCCCGCCTTATTGTCGCAGGGCAGAACGAAGCACCTAGTCAGCTCATGACCAAAATGCTCTCCAGTGTACGTTTCTTCCATTGCTATTGTCATTGAGGCTGGTTTTAAGTTTAGTTTTGTGTTTGCAGGATATTCGCCACTTGCCAGTACTCAACGACGACGGAGACCTGATTGGCATGTTGTCCATCAAGGATATCGTGCGCGAGATCAACCGTGAGCACGACGCCGACATGGACACACTCAGCAACTTCGCAATGGGCCACGGCGGGCATTTCGTGCTGGACTAACCACCGAAGCGTTATCTATCGGATTCTCACTCGAATGCTCTGGGTATTAGTTGATTTGGCACAGTTGCGTGGCGTGGCTCGTACCGGATCGAATTCATTTTTTTCTCGTGTGCTGCTGGACTAAGATGAATAAATCAAGCTCTTATCTTAGCAAGTTTGATGGCGTGCTGAGTTTATCATTGTGGAAGTCCTCACCTCGGTCTGGACTCCGGTATTACCCGACCACAGTACGCTAACCGATCTCTATAGCATGGAGCCCAACCGTTTGCAGGCACGCGAGTTGCAGACGCTCCAGCCCGTTGACGGGTGTGTACTGACTCAACGTCCACAATCCGTCCTCATAATGCAAGCAAACACCCAGCAGCAACACTTGACTAGCAGTACACTAGTTTACGACTATCACGATGCCGTGCTGTACGTAAGCAGCTTCATGACTGTACCCATTGCTTCTGACTCTTTTTCTGCTTGTCAGAAGTTGCCGTTGACGGGTGCTCCCACTCTCCGAACGGATACGGCTAGCCGCCGTCTGTACTCACTTGCACCATCAGCGCCAAGCGAGCCGCAGCTCAGCGCATTCTTCCGACGCGTCGGCGGCATGCATGACGCCATGGAGGCGCGGCTGCAGCTCGTCGGCTACTTGTCCAGTGCCTTGTCGCTCTCGGGAACGCTCTACGTGCTCGGACACTTCGGCTACGCGCACTTGCGTCTGGAGCCGCCGCTACCGTCGCTGCCGCTTCAGTTCCAACGTAGTCGACGTCGCCGCGTGGACTTCATGGACCAACTGGTGCTGGTGCTGGCGCTCTTCGACCTCGTCACAATTGCAGCACGCGCAGTTGGCCGCGGAGTTGTGCATGACGACGCACTGTGCAAAGCCCAAGCGGCTGTGATCCAGGCAGGCAACTTGGCGTCGTGCATTTGGATCTGCTGCATGGCGTACAATTTGTATCGCTGGATTGCAGGCGGCGAGTCGGATGCAACGAGACGGAGACGATTCCCGCTGTTTCTCGCAGTTGCAGTGGTGCCTGGAGCAGGGTTCGTCGTGTTTCATCTCTTGAGTAAGTTCTGTCGTATTCTAAAGTGAGGAGAAATATTGACGAAATGTGTACGTTGTATTTGCAGCGAACAAGTATGGAGACGCGACGTTCTACTGCTGGCTGGGCGAAATCCGCCTCATGTTCCTCAACTTTTATCTATTCTACGTGCTCATGATCGTGTTTAATTTCGTGCTACTTGCACTCATTCACTTCAATATGAAGCAGCGAGTGGCCAGGTACGTGTGGACGGGTTTAAAGATACTACTTAGACTAATAAGGGCTATTGTGTTGTAGACACGATACTGTGGAGGCCGATACATCGTCCATGTTGATTCGTCGCAAACTGTTGCTGTACATTGTTGTCTTCGTGGCTCATCGCACTCCCATGATGATATACCGCAGTAAGTGTGCACTCTCCCTGTCCTTGTTGAAAAACAAGATGTAACATGGTATTTATTGCCGCAAGTTTTTGAGGCTGGTGGCATGGACAGCCTGAGCGTCGGTCTAGCTATGCAGGTGATCCAAGACTTAAATGGCTTCTCGAACTCTATTGTATACGGCGGAATTTGCCGAAGACGAGCTAAGGAGGGCCCACCACCGCGTGAACATGAAGCTGAAAGTGTTTCTTCACCCACAGAAAGCCTTATGGGCGGATACGTTGTCAAGAAGCGGACTGCTGTCGTGGAGGACGATCACGAAGCCATAATATGCTCATCAACGAAGATTGGAACTACCTTGACCCAATCGGGTCGTAAAATTTCCTGTGAGTCAGATAGTGGAGATTCAAGTGCCGATAGGAATACACAGTCGCGCAAAATGATGGTTCAGGAAGAACACAACTCCAGTTACCGTACTTGGCAGCAACGTTTGCAAAAACGCTTCTCACTGCATCATACACCACCACCGGTGCCAGTAGAACCGAGAAAAATTGCAATCTTCGCGTCCACCTTCAACATGGGCGAGAAGGATGTCAATGAGCACGAACTCGTAAGTTTGTTCACTTTCGTTTTCTTTTGGACTGACCGTTTATCATTTGGTGATGACTTTTTCAGCGCGAATGGATTCCATTAGGACAAGACGTGTACGTGATCGGTGTGCAAGAGTGCATGGATCTCAACGATCTGCAGTTCAGAATCCTACGCCACCTCGTCTCCGGATCCACCGGCAAATACGTGCATTATTCACGCGAAATTGGCAAGCGAGCTACGGCATTGGGATATCACGGCTACATCGCACTCTGTATTTTTGTGCGAGCTACAGCTGTCGCATCAGGGCGCTTCCGAATGCCACACAGACAAAGTAGCAACAAGAATGCTCAAGAAGTATTTCGTGGGAAGTCATTACTGTTATTCGGCCGCGCATCCAACAAAGGGGCTGTGGGGATGTCGTTCCGGTTTGATGATACCTCTTTTGCTTTCGTGACGTGTCATTTGGCGTCGGATTCGTCAAGCTTGAAAAGAGCGAAGCGCAAGAAAAGTGCGTACTCTGTCTTGCAAACTCAAAAGGGAGGTGACATCTCCGTGGAATCAAATTTGAATAATAACAGCGGAAGCGTTGCACGGAGTAGTGATGGAGATAGTGCTGGAAGCAAAAACTCCGTATCTGATGGGATAACAGAAGCACACCAACCGCCATCCAAGGTCGAGCGTCGTAACCAAGATGCCATGGAAATTCTGCAGCAGTTGTACTTGGATGAAGAGGATTATGGCTTTGGCTTCCCACATTTGCATCACCACAGCTTTATTCTCGGTGATTTTAACTATCGCATGACACGCAAAGGAGCGACTCCGATGGATATGTTGGAACTGCTAGTAAATGCTGGATCGGAGCACCACCAAACATGCGAGAATGTTTACACAATGGACTTATCGTCCCCGTGTTCTCCGGCAATCCTACAAACATCGGCTAGCGAGATATCCCACGATGAAGGTGATTTTCGGCAATGCATAACACCTAAAGTGCAGAGTCCAACACCGATTGCAGTAGCCCGGAAAAGTACCAGACATGTCAGGGGCCGAGCAGGTACATCAACAAGTAACAGCGGCAGTAGTTCAGCCCCATTCCTGTTGCGAACACTTGTCGAGGAGCACGACGAACTATACCAATTATTCCGGTCACAACAGCTTTTCCACGGGTTTCAAGAAAACGAGATCAACTTCTTTCCAACATTTCGCCGCATACGAGGACAATCTCTACGGGAACCACTTGATGCGGTCGCGTTTCAGCAAAACTACTCGCTTGTAGCTGCTCACGGTGGATACCGAGTACCATCTTACACTGACCGCATTTTTTACAGTTCGCTTTCGGGAATGCGGGATTCTCTTCGCTGCCTGTCCTATGATTCATGCGAAGCAGTGACTTCGTCGGACCACAAACCAGTGTCAGCGAGCTTCGAGGTATCGCTACTGGCATCGACACAAACACCGTCTGCAGTAGTGACGGAGGACTCCTTGTGGAATGCAAATTCGACGGATGCCAACCCGATGATTCTCCGTGATCCGTCAGCAGGTATTGCCAGAATGAAAGACGTGCCCGGCGCGTGCGAGCTACGTCTACGGATCGAGTTCCGTTCTATCCACTGGATAGATGCTGTCGACTCGGCTCTATTTGATCGTGCGGAACACATGCAGTTCGGCTTCCTCTTCCCATTGCCATGTGAAGATGTCTTTGCACCACAACGCAAACTTCACGAAGTAGCAGAACATTTAACGTTTGGTGGAGGCGAGAGTGGGAATACAGGTGGCATGGGTTTCGCGTCCACCATCACACCCACTTCAAATTTCCACACATTGAAATGGCATGAGTTCGTCAACGGAGGACTACGATATCACACGATGGCCGGCGCAGTGGGTCGCAAACACGTCGCTGTGGTGCTTCGTTCCCTTGGTCGAGGGCGGTCGATGTCAAAGACCTCATCTGCTTCGCGCTTATTAGGAGGAAGCTGTCCGCTGTCGCCACATACAAGCAACAATTCGATCGCCTCGACATGTTCACCAACACCCCACAACAGTTCTGTTGGTTCGTCCTCGTCGTTCTTTTCGGAAACGTTGTTTGGTCACGGCACGTTCTGTGCCGAGGGTATGACTAGAAAACGCGATGTGTGTGTACCGCTGACTCTGGGCGGTAAATTGCTCGGTCGCCTTCAACTACGGGTGTCGCTGCAAATGCGTCAGAAGAAATGACGTTCATGAAGCCGAAAGAAAGATTTACCGCTCGCGGTATCGTTCCGAATCTGTACAATAGTAGAAGTGAAGTATAAGTCCATATCCTGATCACCGTCGGCTACAGTTCACAAGTTATTGCACAGTATTTACACCAGGAAAAATAGTAATTCGAAACAATGAACTCTGGTCCTTAGGTGATATTATACTTAAATAACCAGCGGCGGAGCATTGTATCACTTTCGGATTGATTCCTTTCTAGCGATGTGCTTGTAAACAGAACGCATCTTAACTCAGGTGGACACATGTCGTCTCATTCACCTCAACAAATCCTGGATATGGATCACCTCATACCTCATGCACGTACAGTAACGTTAAGGTATGCTCACCAATATACTCTTATACCCTATTAGGAAACGAACGCTTCCTCACATTTCTTCAACATCACACTCGCTGAAGAAAAGTCATCGTGAAACCACCAAGAATCGACCATGTTTGCGGTTCTAATAGTTTCCACAACGACCTCCTTTCACATTGAAGATTTTCTTAACTCCTTCACTGTTCGAAACTTTTTTAAATCGGCTCAACCACTCCACAAAAATAACCACGGTATTGCATGGATCATCATCGGCTTTCGTACGAAACTTTGCTTAATCCCACTTAAAAATTGGACAGGTTCTTCACGATAGTTAATTAAAGTCACATCTTGCAACTGGACGCCGCTCCACAATAACATCACATCTTGTTTCATCGTGAAACCATGATCTTGCATCAATACCGACAAATCAAAATGTGGGGACCACAATGAGTTTACAATACTTACCTGTATTTCACCACAAGTCCCAATCAATTCCTTCAATGTTGGGCCAATTGTAAAATGCCACTGTTACGAATTTGTTGTAGCAACCACATCTATAGTAGGACTCGTAAACCGACCACGATTAAGCTCGAAAAAATGCAGCGTGGTCAGCACTTAACTCACATGACCAATATTATTCGGATTCTCTTCGCCATCGCGTCTTTGCCATCGCGCTTCATATAATCGTTCAATGCTTGGATGTCCTGCACGCCAACAACAAAATAGAAGGTGCTGCGTTGCTCAAGCCTGCGGCTACATTACCATGAGCTGGGCATGTCCCATGTGCGCATCTGCACACGTGATTTTTTGTCGGACAATGAAGTCCATCCCGAACTTGGCTAAATCCGTGCGTTTTTAACGATGTGGTCGCGATGTGGTCGCAAAGAAGGCTGTTCCGCTACAATGGCGGCCGCGTTCGCCAACCAGCTGCATGTATATGCGCCGTATTTGCCACATTGACACGCAGTGATACAGCCGTACGCACAAGAGAAACGCAGAGTGCATCATGCACAAGAGAAACGAAGAGTGTGCCATGCACTTCAAGGTTGTAAAGAGGCGCAAAATGCGACTGAATGCTTAGTGTGTAACTTAGTAGGACATTTGCTGCTTGGAGTCAGGGGGCCATATCGCCGCTCGTATTTTTAACTTGGTTAATGTACTTTTGGCCAGCGACATCTTCACTGCAGCTGTTTCAACTTACCTTCTCTCTCTTTCCTGCTTTTCGCGATGATCACGGCGTTCTGACTGGTGCTAGTAGCCTGCTTTTCAACGTCAGCCCAGGAGACGGGACGTATTGCATCATTTTCATACTGCAACATCGAACTGGATCGACAACCGTGTGTCAGCAGGATGTTTGAGCAGGACTTGGCAAACTCTCGCGTTCACAAGAGCCGCCAAGCAGCAGGAACCATCGATCTATTGTAATCGGTTATTTGGCTTTCCAGTGCAGATTCCAACAGTATGTTCGCATGTGGCTATGGTGCCTACAGCCTAAACTAGACGTTTATTTGAAACCACAGCTTCGTTACCCTGTGAAACTGAAACGCAATTGTATAGTCTTGCGTATGCCGGGAAATGTTAAGTCAAGAAATCCTCGATCATTTAACACGACAAAGGTTGGTGTCTAAACTTTCACGTGACAAAACTGGGTATTTAACATGCATACAATTTACAAGTCAAACCTAATAATGACATTGAAAAACGTGCACATAAGCCTTATAAACGCTGCTTTAGTCTCCACAGCGATGACAACTTCTTTGTTGCGCTTGTAATAACACGCTAACACATTCCGAAATACTGCGTGTGGAGGGTGTTGATGTCAAACCGTCAGTGCTTCAAGGCCAAAGCATTTCCCGTTGCCGTCGCCTGAAATTGATCGCTTCCCGTTGAGCTCCTGAGATCGTGATAGAGCAATCCGTGCACTGATGACGCTATTGCCTTGCTCCGTTTTACTTAACACTGTAGCTTCGACCATCCGTACCCACCGGTGTATCCTCCTCACCTCGCCAAAATTCTTCCACCCGCTTACACATCTCATCATCTCGCAAGTCCACTTAGCGTACTAAGTAGACCGCCAATGTCCACGGTCTCAAGTTTAGAGACTCAACACCAAACGATCGTCGATCGGGAACACATCAGCAGCATTTTTTGAACGCTTTGCCGTACATGCGTGCGTTTCTCGCTCCGATAAGACTCACGCTTTGTATGCGCGTCCTAAGTACCAACTTGTGTCGCGTCCCGGTGTAGAGGCCGAAATACAATCTCCCACTCCAGTGGCTCCTTCTCGGACCCGAAGGCCCTCACTCGGCGTTTTTCGCCCTACACGAAATACACAAGTGAATTTCCCATCGGCCGACTTGGCGGCTCGCTGCAAAGACAAGAAGAGGAGCCCGAGCCCCAACAGTTTAACGCGCTCTTCTTGTCTACCACACGGACACGCTTCAATGAGCTCCATGAATATTAGATACCAAGCACACGCGCCACACGCACTAGGCGACACTTGTCAGGCACAACAAGATCAACTCGATTGCGCACCCTCGAGTGGGTGCTCCCCAGCTTCACCTTCCTTCGCCACGAGTGACAGGCTGCTCTCGACGCCCTTCAGCGACGCCGTCAAGGAGGCCGCGGCTCTGATGCAGCCCGTTGACAATAACAGGGTGCACTTTCAACAGCACACCAGAAGCGATGGCAACTCTCTCAAGAGCGAACCCCATGCGGACGACCCCGCGATGATGGCGCTCGATCGCGACATGATGAACATGCTAGTCAACATCAACGGTCCGCCACAAGCCAATTGGGATTTTGAGCCTACGCCCGAGGCTCAAGCACTCTATGACCCAGAACCTCTCGTGCCCGCGGTATTGTCGGGATCCATGTTAATGACGCCGTCCACAACTGCCGACGCCATCATGAACATGACGGTCTCAGAGCCAGGCTTCGTCGACAATGCGTCGATGACTAGGAACAGCTCCGTGGACCCATTCTCAGCCATCGACAGCAGCTTCGTAATGCCGTATCAGGACTGTGCGACGTTGCCAGTGGGAGACTTACTTGGCGACGGCATGTACAAGCCACCGTTTGGTAATTCGAACGCTGCAGGGATGGACCAGTTTACTTCTACGGGGTCTCACGCTGTGGACAATCAGCTCGACAACTCGGCCCCATATTTTGTCAGCAACGGAATGTCCCAGACCATTGACCCCACGTTTCAGGGAGCCTTGAGCAACACCGGAACTAGTTTATTTAACGAGGTGGCCCAGCCACCAGCTGCCTCTATGACGGTCATTAACGGCGGCTTCGCACTACCGGATTTGTCGTTGCAAGAGGACGAGGACAGCGACTGGAACGGGTCTTCTTCCGGCTTCTCAAACGTCTCGTCACCAGTTGCCAACAATGCCGTTCCGACATCTTTCTCATCGACTTTTGCTACTGCAGGAGCACAACTTTCGTCACCGCAAACAACGAAACCTTCGACAACTAGCGACGGCCCTAAGAAACCTAAACGAATACGGCGACTTTGTTCTGTCGCTGGATGTGGCAAACGGGCACGGTCTCAGGACCTGTGTATCGCCCACGGTGGTGGTCGCAGATGCATGGTCGAAGGTTGTGAGAAGAGCAGTCAAGGCGGCAACATGTGTATCAAGCATGGAGGTGGCAAGCGCTGCAAACAACCTGGCTGCGACAAAGCTGCACAGACCAACTCACTCTGCAAGGCGCACGGCGGCGGTCCACGCTGTCAGTTTCTGGGCTGCACCAAAAGCTCTCAAGGCGGCGGTTTTTGTCGCGCACACGGAGGTGGCAAGCGCTGTGCTGCTGAAGGATGCAACAAGGGCACACAGCGTGGAGACTTCTGTGCTTTGCACGGCGGCTCTCGCTTCTGTGAAGTCAAAGGCTGTAATCGCAACGATCGCGGCGGCGGCTTCTGTGCGCACCACGGAGGAGGCAAGCGATGCAGCATTGCAAATTGCAGTCGCTCTTGTAGACGGAGCGGTTTGTGCTCTACACATCTACGTCTACTAGGACACGAGGTCGGAAGCAAGGTCTCTAACGTAGAGCCGGCTGCGATATCGGTTTTCATGCCGACCAGCACAGGTGTGGCCTCCGTCTGAAAAATGGGAACCTGATGATGCAGTTGACACCATAGGAAGTAGCACTGCCAGCCCTTACATAGTAATTATGAACTTGGCACTAATGACAAGATGAATGTTTTCGTACTGTGAATTTGAATCAATCACACTGTTTAGTGAACGTTTGTTTTCTGGAGTCGATTTCGATGCTTGAGAAATTGACAACGTAACTACATTTACATGTACCGGTACATGTTTGACCGCCAAATGAATCTACCACGATTTGCCGCGACAACTCTAGACAAATTTTGGCTTGACCTACTGCATTTGAACTTGCAAGCGAACTTCGTTTAGCGAAGACGCTTGTTGACGACTCGTACACGACAATTCCCTCGACAAATCTGATAGTGTTATACCAACTATACAATTCTATGTAATACACCGTAACTGCAACGACAAGGCTGCGGCTGAAGTTGACATATCCTTCATCAAAGGATGAAGATTGGATACCACTTCAACTTTTATAGGCAACTTGACAAAACTGTAATTAAACATTCATTTTATAAAAACACGAAGTCTGGACACGAATTTTGAATATTTTAATATCCAAATTATTAAAAGGGTTAAGGGTTAACCCTTTCGCGACCAAGCGGGGTATTTTGCGCACTTGATGTGTTTTGCCAAAACCTGAGAAACCCCTATGATGTGGACATTTTGCCCCCTTTGACGAAAGTTCAAGTGGTCACTTCACCGTGTTTTATAGTAACTATCAGCTATTACGTCTAGTTTTTGTAATCTCGGCTGCTGTGTTGAATGTGACAAACGATTTACTTAAACCAAGACAAGTTCTCATCTCACAGCCATACTTAAATCAAGCGTGAGCTAGCAAGCGACACATGAAGCAGCCGATGAACTACTTCATCCTGGACATTTAGTGGTGTTTTGTGCTGGACTCGCACAACGACCGCACTCTACCCTACGGTGAGCTTGTGAAGACCGGCACGGTGTACCGTAGCATCGTACATCTGCGTTCCAGCCTCATCATTGACCTCTTCGTGCCTTGCAGTGGTCACCCTTTCGTCAATATTAACAACGTCGAGTAGTTCATGTCCTGCTAGGACTCAGCAGCCGACCCTACTCGGCGAGCAGGTCAAGATCCAGTACTCGGTACTCTTCGAGT
>NBNE01000089.1:0-43496 GCA_002215365.1 Phytophthora megakarya
GCTTATGTTGATACGTCCAACATAGTAGAAACGCTGCGACAAATTTGAATTAGGGTATACTCTGCTTATGTTGATACCTTCAACATAACGGGAACTAAGGGGTTAAGTCCTTCACCCCTACCACAAATGCGGAGGTACCATCAGACATATCATCTGGTATATAATTTGTGGTCCTATAAGTGCTTGCACTTGGTCGGCACTTCGAGAACCACACAGAGCAAAAACCATTCGGAGCGAAAATAACGACTATTGGGTGACTCGAACCCGGACGAGTTGATTGGCTACTCCAATCTTACCCACCTGGCTCAGGTTAGACTATTTTATGAACTTGAAGTGGTTAGACTATTTATGAATTCTCCAATTGAGTAAAAACAGTAAATAGTCTCACTTTCCCGAACTTAGACTAATTATGAACACAGACTATTTCTGCACACAGACTAATTACCGTAGGTACTGTAGCAAGCCGGATCCAGCATCTTCGCAGATTTTGCTGATCCCGCCCCACCACAAAGTCTACCAACGCATCGGCGCGTCTTCCTAGTTGGAACGCATCTTCGCTCTGCAACATGGTCTCCAACGCTCGTATATGCTTCTCTGTCGTCCGGGTCATCTTGAATGCAACTCGATCATCTACTCGCAACGGTGCACCATTACGCGTCTGTAATCGTAGGAATACCGCTGCCGTCAAACACGAGACATGGAACTCGACGCCATATTGCAAGGAGCTACCGAGCCTAATTGCTTTCATGATACCGTGCAGAAGATCGCAGAGCAGAGCTGACGCAGAATTTGCTTTTCAACGTCATAGCGTTGCTCTGAGAAACTCCGACGCTAAATAAATGCGTCTTGTTCAACTCGTTTCTTCGAACGATTGCGCGTGCGTTGCCTTTTGCGTTTTGCATTGCCTTTTGTATGTTTTTAAGAAGGCGAAAGCGGTTAGGGATATTTTGGGGTTTTACTGTACCTTAGAATTAGTCTTTGTCAATAAATAGTCTCAGTTAGACTATTTAGTGTGGACCTTTTGGAATAGACTAATTACCGTAGGTACTGTAGCGAAACGACGCCATGGTGGGCAGGACTGCAGGCAGCAGTAAGCCCCACATTCTGGGCGGCAGCAACAACCTCGTGAGCGAGCGCAACAGACGAGAGAAAGCGGAGGCGGTGCTGCAGACAACTCGCCAGAACCTGCGGACGGTGGCGCAGGACCTGACGCCTCAGATTCAGCAGCTCACGCAGGCTGTTGAGGTGAGACTGGTAAACGTCACTCCGACTGGTAGTACATGCATTGATCGCTCTTAGTAGGCGCTGCAGGTGGAAAAGAGGCATCGACTGCAGCTGGATGAGGCGTCGCAGGAGCTGCTGGAAGCGCTGCAGAACCAAATCAACGAGGTAGAGGCGAAGCAGCAGCAGTGCTGCGTAGTGGACTGTCGCATCGAAAATGCTGTGAAGCAGCTGGACGAACAGGCCACTGCAGACCGATACGTGTGTGATGCGATTGCGGAAGAAGATTTTTGTAGTCGATCTGACGGATCTCGTGTGCGATGAACAGGAGCTGCGAATAATGATTAGCAAGTTGCAAGAAGTGCAGGACGAACACGCAGTGGAAATTCGACTATTGCATCAAGAGGTAGATAACTGTTCCAGTTAGCGTTATCTTGTGACGTGACGTTCATGGTGCTCAGCAATTTGCTATAGTTCGTCGCATCGAAAGAGTTCTTGGCGCGGAGATTGAACACGATTGAGGATGCAGTGACGAGCGTCCGAAGTGAGATCGCGCGGGGGGCAGATCATCAGTATACAGCTACTCAAAACCATGTCAGTAAAATCGATGAGCTGGACGACAAGTTGTTTGTGCTGGACAAGGAGTTGCTCAAGTTGAAGTTGGCCCTTCCAGCATCAGTGAAGGCGCAAATCCCTGCCTCGTTCACAGAGCAGCACTCGGCGTCCGGACCAACAGGTAATGTGAGCTGGGTAAACGCAACACATGGCAGCGACATCGGTGTCAATTTTAAGCTCCAAGAGGTGGCGGCAGATCTTGAAGCAGTGTAAGGTTATACAGATGCATTGGGGTAGTGAACTCTAAGCTCACTCAATGTCGCAGGAAAGCAGACGCGATAGCATTTCGATCGGCGGATCGGAAGCAGTTTGAAGCGTTGACAAACCGTTTGCGCGAGGGAGCAAAGAGCCACCAAGCACTGAAGAAAGAGCTGGAAATGCGGATGCAAGAAATACGTGTTTGCTACGACCAAGTGGGTAGTGTTGCGATTGACACATGAATTATCTGATGGTGTTAATACCATACTGTCAATGTCATTATGCAGATGATCACAAAAATCCCAAGCGAGCTCTCAAAGCGTTTGCAAAAGGCCCAGGCTGTGTGGGACGATGAGCTCAAGTTACTGAAGGCATCTGTGGTCAACCTAGAGACATTCTACAACGTGCAAAAGCGGAAAGAGGCTGATAGTCTTATCGGGTTACGCAAGGACGAAGAGCAGCAGAAACTTTTGGATCGTGTCAAGAACTTGCAGAAAGAGGTGGCCAACCTCCGAGACGATCATGGCTCACATCTCACACAGATCGATACGAATTTACTTGGGTTGTACGATTGGACACGAGAAAAGATGGCATTCACTCAATGAGTGAAGTTACATGTATCTCTGCACCAGCACAGAGTCGTACAGTCTTCTGCTTCCACGGCATCACGGGCAAATAATAATGCCACTAACGGACGCAGCATTAAAACCAACTTCATATTATGGGTTCATGACAGCCATAAGACAGTAAGATTAACCCATGCATACTAGTAAGTCATTCGCTCTGGGTTCTTGTCTTTGCTTGCCACTTCGGCATTTGCGGCGTGTCAGCACAGTCAAGACTCGGAGGGTTGCAAGCTACCAAGATCACCGTGCGTTCACGAAAACCATGGATACGCTCGCGTGAGCCACGGATCGCCCAAGGACCCTCTCCACAAGGCGTGCCGCGTACATGTACGTGATAACGATGCGTGCGCTCAGGGAGCCACAGCTCACTGAAGGATCTTCACTGCAAGGCATGCCAAGACATGTGGACGCTGCGTAGTCAATTTGCAGTGCCTACTTTCGACTGACCAAGACACGAATGCCGCTGTATCCCCGAGTAACAACCTGTAGCGAGAGGAAGGAAGACCGGATTATCGCAATCGGCCCACAACGTGGGTCTGGCGACGCGACAGACTCGTTCGACCCTAGCTGAAAAGCTATGTACTTACAGTAGTAGGTAGCTTACGATAATATTCTTGTGGTGTCACTGCCTTGCTGACTCAGTCTTCGCTTGCTGATGCTTCCACAGCTCATGCGAGACTTGTGGCAGAAAGGTTTTGTCTACAACAGATCAGCTGAATTCCGAGATACGTGCACGTCGAGCTAGTGTCATTTCCTGCACCGTGTGGAGGATTTTCACCCCTTCAACGTCGGGGGTTAACCTTGCAGCACTTGCAGTAAGCGACCCAGAACAAAGCAACGAGCTTGAGATGAACACTTCATGAAGAAGCAAAGACCAACTTTACTTGTTTATAGCGATGCACACGCGCAGGGTCGAAGTTTCTAAGCGTTGCACGAGGAGTTGCCCAGAGGCTGCACGTCCAGGGCCTCGCACATTTTGGTGAAGTGCGTGATACGCTGCTGCTCGTTCGCCTTGTTAGGAGCGCTCGGACCGCACTCAAGGGCGCCGTTGATAATGTCCGTAGATTGGGCGAATCCGTTCACGCCCGCGACAACGTCGTGAATGATGCGACCGCCCTGTGGGGTCATCCAGTACCAGAGCGCCGTCATCCAAGTCACAGCGGTGTCGTTCGCAACGATATCCGGGTTGTCGAGGAGATCGATGCCGAGGGCCTCGCCGGCGTTATAGTAGTTGTAGTTCCACGAGAGCTGAATGGGACCACGACCGTGGTAGCGACGACCAGGAGCGCACGGGTACGTCGTGTTGTCACAGTACTGCCACACAGTGTACGTGTTGCGTGCGTACTCCTCTGCAGCTTTGAAGTTGTCACTCTCGTGGGCCGTCTGAGCCAAGAACGCAGCCAGCTCGCGCTTGTCATTGGTGTCGTTGCCGGTGTTGGCGAACTCCGTGTACTTGTTGGCGGCGTTCACGAGGCCGTTGAAGTTGTAGAGTTCCACCGCATCCGGGAACATTGCATGGAAGCGATCCTGGTCGAAGAAACGAGCGAAGCTCGAGGTACCCGAAGACGACGAAGTAGCTTCAGTTGCTGCAGGGGTCACCTCCGGGGTCGTCTGCTGTGTAGGCGACTGCACAATTTCACCTGAGCCGGCAGCTACGCTCAGCAGACCCATAGACGCGAAAACACTGGCAAACTTCATGGTTGACTTGGTCTGATTGATGGAGGCGGTTGCTCGGCTGGAGGCGAGATCGGAAGTGAGGATCGCAATGCAGCTCGAATGGAGGGCGGCTCGACCACGGAAAAGCCTGTGTACTTCATCCGTGCAGTCGGGATAGAGCTCTTCGGCTTCAAAATGCTTGAGGCCACAAACTCACCATCCGGGCGTGTGCTCGTGAGGTCGCATAGTAAAACAGTACGAGGAATTCACTGAGATGTCCCAAATAGATTGTGATAATTGGTGCCAAGCTGGGCAAATTATCAGGGATAATTATTTAGAACAGGAAAATAGTACTTCTGAAAATATCATTGCAGAATAATACTATGTGTTACTTTATAAATACACTTTAAAAGTAACACACATATTGGTGAGTAAGACACGTGGACGATTGAGCTCACTACGAGTCCACCAGCGTCCCTACAACACAAACTCACAGCTCAGACACTTACGCTCAGTAACGCTCGGTCTAGGATGCCACCAATCAAAAAGAAGCAAAAGGTGTTTTTAGGTTCCTGACCAAAATTTAACATCTGTACAATTTAATTAGTAACTTGAACAATACTAATTAATAGTACCTTTGCTACTGTATCAATAATACTATTTTAGTTACTAATATTATATGCCATACTTAGCGTAGATCAACAATGGTTGACCAGTCCACAGAAGCCAAGTCCTTCGCGCTCTTCAGGTTGTCCGGCGCGGTTATCCAGACGCGACGGCGCTTTCGCTCGTAGCCGTCCATGCTGTCATTCTCGCTGTCGTCCTTGGCTTCTTCGTCTTGGCTGTCCACCTCCTCCCACCATCCCACCTCGTCCAGCTCGCGCTTGATCCTGTTCACGTGGCTGGACAAGCGACTTGCCGCTTTTCTTTTCGCTTTTTGTTGTGCCGCAACCTTAGAACCGCATCTCGTCTTGCGAGCAAGATGAAGCCTAAGCTTAGTAGTCGTACTTAGTACAAGGCAGCGCCAGCATATCATAGTTTTACAGGAGCCATCGGAGGAATTTCCATATCTCAACCCAAATATCTGAGATTTGAGAAAATATTACTTTTCGTTACAAGCACTGAGATCAGTGCTTTGAGGACATTACTACTGTAGGTGTATAGTAATCAGTTAATTGATACTAGTAGTGATGTGAAAGTTGTTGAATCTCGTTAGTTGTAGGTAAAATAACGAATACAGACTATTCCACTTTTACATTTTCAACGGTCCCTGTTCTAAAATAACTTTCGCAACGCAAACCAAGCCGTCCTAAACAGCGGAAGTCCAAGAAATGCTGGAAGTGCAAGACGACCCTTAGTTCCAGTACTAAGCTGAAGATATAAAAGAGAATGTGGAGCGAAAACGGTTGCAGCTCAGATAGCTAAACGGAGGGAGGCCAGCCGACTGTCGAGTCGTGTGCAATACATCAAGAAGCAAGTCGACAAAGTCGGCTGGTGGGAAGATGTCTTTGAAGAAGATATTGAAGGCGACGACTCAAGCATGAACCTACCAAGAAATACCGTTTAGGTTACACATCCTGACAATTTGACGCGCGCGAAGGTTCTGGCGTCCGTCAACTAGTCTCAGGTGATTGATTTACGCTAGTAACAGTGTACCTACATATTACTAAGAGTATTAATATTGTAGTTTTGTGTCAGTATTACTACTTATTAATAATAATCTAAGTAATATGATTTTGGATGTGTCCCATTTCCAGTCAAAACGGTTATGTAAGTAGTAGATCACATTAGCTAGAAATGATATAGTAATATATTCAAATATACAGCCGTTACTTATTCTTCAAGACCCTTGAACAGTGGGTCTGTCACCAGTCAACTGGTCAGTCTGAAGCGGACTCCTCTCTTCACGCGCACCACACTCTAGGAGGGATACAATACTATCGAATCTCTGAAATGCAGTCTACTTATAAACTTGCAGGGACTACTAAACCCTTCAAGCAGAATCGTTAACATGAAATGGGAACCCCACTCTTACCTTCACTCAGTGGGCCCAACTGGGAAATGGAATGCCGTGGATCAAGTCTGCAACGCCGTCGCGCTTGATCCCCACAGGCAATTTGGACTTGATGCTTGGGAGGAAGTACGCGGCGTCCTTCAGCACGCGCTCTGGTCAGCGGGTCCCCGAACGAATCCGACTTGCGCTCAACTTGGAAAAACTAACTCTGTTTATCAATCTTATACTTCGGCTATCTTCTTTCTAAACATTCTGGTAATATCTTGTGTTCTGTATACATTTGGGGTAGTTCACTTGGTCTTTGTATAGGGTGGGTATACTTCGCTGTGTTCAACCTGGACCTCCACGTCTTTGGGTCGTCTCTTCTGTTCTGAAACTGGTCCTCTATCCACATAATTCTTGGTCTCACACATCGTAGGACATCCATGCTTGGTGTTCTAGTGTCTTGGTAGCTTGATAGTATCCTTGGTAATCGGTAATCTCTGGAACGGACTTGGAAGGTCTGGAACGAGGCCTGTATCTCTGAGATGAGGCTCGTTTCAGACTACCGAAGGTCTGGATCATTGGTTTCTAGCTCCATTCACATTCCATCGTAGTTGTAACATGTTCATACAGTATCCTTGGACACTTGATAGTCCATACAATGTAGTTCTTGACTTTCTTGGAGGATCTTGCGGTGCATATTGGGTTATTGTGGTCGTGTTGAGTAGTTATTGGGTCTGGGGTGGTGATATTTGGTGCCTTGAACCAAGGCAATACGGGTTGTCTGCAGCGATACGTTCACGCAGACAATTTAAGCTTCTTCCTGGCAACCCGTTTCAGGACGGGGGCGACTCCGGACCGAGCACATGTGCGTTCCAGAGTGTACATCACTGAAACGCGTGCTTCCGGAACCTAAGGGCCCACCCAAGGATGCTCTCTACTCACTCGCCACTCACACCAAACTCTTTTTCCACAATTGTCACACCGTCTGCTCCATCTCCAAAATCAAGATCTCTGAATCTCCATTGTCGCACTCAAGAATCAGGCTATCCTGAAAGCTGAAAAACTGCCTCATCACATAAATGGTACTGAACCATAGCATGGCTTCTTTGTCGCCGATTTAGGTGCCATCTCCTTGGGGTGGAAGTTGAACTCTGAAAGTGAGAAAATAGTGTAGCCATTGCAGAAGTGTCTAATTATACGAAAACATATAGATGAGTGTTGTAGTTTCAACGGTAACTCTCTGGGAATTTGGTTGAACGTTGAATGTTTTGGCACTGAAACTGATGTCTACTTCCGGATATTAAGCACAGTCATTCCAATAGTATAGTTTAAATATAAATGAAGAGGTGGTTACTCTCATCCTGAATTTTGTGAAAACCAACTTTCTTAGATTGTGTAAACGGCTAGCTTTAATCAACGGGCGCTCATACTGTCAACCACACCCGCAGATATAGATATATATCGGTAAGTTGTTAATATAACCAAAACTTTATGTATAGCCTACATCGTGTCATAACCCATACTTGTGGTTTTGATACGTAGGATTACTATACTTTTTGTCGTCAAAAATTAAAATATAGTAATTCCACGTAAATAGTAAATTTGTACTATAAAGTACTATGCATAACAGTCTACTGATTTCGTTCCTGAAATTGCTATATCTCAATCTTATAAACAAATCTCAGTTATTTGAGTTGAGACATGGAAATTCCTCGGAGCCATCGCCCTTAAATCGTAAATTGGCAATTGGCTAACGCTACCTAGCAAAGGCGCTCGTCTACAGGGCTTTCACGGCCAAGCAATGTTATAGTTTCATAATGCAGGCTAATACATCAACATGTTACTAATACTGAAGTAATATTTTTCTCGAGCACTGACTCAGTGCTTCTACTTTCACAATCTATTTGGTACATCTTATTGATTATCACTGAGATATAGAAATTCCTCAAAATCGTACAGACTTTCACCTTACAGCTGTAATGTAGAAGAACATGAATATTATCGTAAGCTACCTACTACTTTATAACTGCTAAAACGGCTTCGCTTCCAGCTTCTTCGTGCTCTTCGTTTACATGTAGTTCTCTGGATTTTATCCAGAGTCCATGCAGCGATCGTATCGATGGTCATATTCCTTATACATCACATACCCTTCGAAACCAGATTGATCACTAATCTTAAATACGTCATAATACATTGATTTTTAAATAACCTGCTACATATTAATAATGTCCATCGATGTTGACCCATCCAGCGATCATTAAGACAAACTACCCGATTAAATCAATAATCCTTTACTCCTCATAATACGTGTTACACTAGATATATTCATACATTCGTGCAACAAGAAACGGATATTTTTCGTTTGCAAGCTGTCATAGAAACATGGTTATACTGGGAATACCCGAAGAATGAGGGGGATCCCAGCCTCAAGGGATTAATTCGACGGTACTGCGTAACGTGACCGTAACCTCAGTCAACATTTGTGCAACATCAGAGTGTTGCAGCAGGTGTGTCTACAATATTGCGCGCATGGCGCGAGCACAAGCGCCAGGAGCGGCGGCTCAATTTTAGCGCAAATAGGACAAGAATGTATTCCCAGCTACGTCGCAGACACTCTAGTTAATAACAAGTATTGCAAATAGTTTACAGTAAGTTACATAATTGTAGCTGCAGTGGTATATCTTCTGACACACACCGATAATGCGGCTGCGGAGCAGGAGCAGGAAATGCGCCAAGGTTTAACCGTGGTGGTTAGTGCATTGTTGAAATTTTGCTCTGATCCTTGTACATTTCTAAATTTCGCGTTGTACATATTATATAATATATTGCTAAATATCCAACACTTTACTTAGTATCAATTTTGCAGACATATACTTCTAAATACTACGAACTTTAACATTAAACTCTCAAGCCACCATTTGAAAATCCAGAGCTGTTCCGGGCTAAGGCACGGTGTTGTTGAATAGGGGCTCGGGGCTCCCTATCTGCAAATTCATCGTGGTTTTCTGCGGATGAAACTATGAACAGCAAATGTAGCATTATTAACCACTTGTGTGACAACACAGACATTTGATTAACTGGCACCATCTACATATAAGCTACCTTCATAAATAAAAATAATTGTGTTTCCGATGCATTTCGACTTATTATCGTTTAAGAGGTAAACTACTCTAGATGTCCATCTGCTGAATCGCGTACAGCGATACATTACAGCGAATCAACCGTTCCAGCGGCTGACTCTATTCCACTTGGATCCACTGGTTCATTGTAGAACAAGCTAATGAGCGCGCACAGATGACACAGGAGAGTAGAGACAACTGGGGTTACGACACTAGATGATACTTATTAACCACTTGGCACATTCGAGGTCTTGCGTGCATGTGTTACATTTCTTACCTGCAATTCTATTGGCTGAAACAGTATGGCAAAATGATTATCAAAAATGTTGTCTCGTCAACATTGAGATTTGGGCAATATCATTGGTTGAAAATCATGTGGATTTGCAACAATTCGGTTTGCCAACCAGATATTTGATTATGGGACGCTACAAGAAAATTCCGGAAAGCTGAAATCAAGTTACGTTTAGGATTAGCAGAATCTCATTGCTAAATCAGGATAGCATTAGAATTTGAGACTGATAGGTTTTAGGATGGGACCTGGATACTTGTGTACGTATCTATGTTGCCATGAAGCGATGGCTGTGCGAGCTAGCAAACGCCGACACTAATCTAGCCGATCAACCAATCACTTTTCAACTTCCGTTCCTCTTCGCAAGTGCTAAGGAGCTTCGCAAGCTTTGGTTCCCCTTTTCGTCTTCGCGTCCTTGCCTCTTTGGTTCTCTGCTCGTTCGCTCTCCCGGTCCTCGCATTGGCTTGTGTTACATAGTAGCAATTGTCGTGTCAAGCTTCGGTTCAAGTCAACAAGGTTTTGCTCGTGGCCACATCGTAGGAAGCGAGTATTACATGCGAGATTTGGAGCAAGTCACACAGTTGGGAAGCTCTTAGCTGCGAACATGCTGACCATCTGGTACGCTCTTTGTGAGTCGTAAGACACTACTCTCCTATCAGGCCGGTGGAAATACCACGTAAGGACTTTGTCTCCGACAGGATAGGAAGTGTCGTACGCTCCTTAGTTGCGTTGGATTGCTACCAGAAGTCGGTTTAGTGCCAAGGTGCCTTCACTGTGTCTACTCACGTGGAACGGTGTTGAAGCAAATATCCTTCTTGGCTACCCTGTGGCTTTCTTTTCCCTTCTCGTCTACCTACCGGTTTGGTCTATGGTCCGTTTAAAAATGGGCCACAGTTGTAATGAAGTGAATTCCTGAAAATCGAGGAAAGGAAGTGACCGGATCAAGACGAATGACAGCCATCCCCGGGTCTACGGTAATTACCGTGGATTCAGATCTGAGAAGGTGTGCTGGACTCAGATCAACTGATTCGGGAACGATTGGATCAATCTGGGGTTACCTAATTATAGACGTCTGATTTGGGTACGACTATACCTGATCCAGACATGAATACTCGGGACCAATTTGGATCAAGTAAACAAGGTAATCGGCAGTGTACGTCAAAATCTGAAGATAAGCGGCTGCTAGAAAGGAATGTACATGGATCCAGGTATTAGACGATAGGACAAACCAGGGCCAAAGGCTAGGAATAACAGAGAATAGAATTTGCATCATTGACCACAAGTGGCTGGTTTCTTTATTTGATCCACACTTAGTGCATTACGGATACCTCGGATCAAGACATACATTGACCCTACAAGGTGATCTCGTATTAGGAATATTGTATTAGTGTTAGTTCGGATAACTGGATAATATATTGGCCAGATCCAACTACCTAGTACTTATTCTATACGTGCAAGCCCCAGATCCACGGCATTTAGTGCTTGGCCGTGCGATCCATCATTCTCTCAACTTTCCCCAAGATCCAGTCATACGAGACTGCAAGCAACTGAAAGGGATCGCAGGATCAACCCCAACCAACCTCAAAGGAACCTACGCACCAAGGCACCCTACACGGCCGGATCCAAGATCCGCCACTGGTGATCAACGTTCGACTACTCACGTGGACTCCAGGTCCACTTACCTGGCAACAGAGCGAAGACTTTCATCGCTGTTTACCGCATCCCTGCGTCTCACCAAGACATTCAAGATTTTCAACACTTCGAATTCTCCTGTAGTTACCGGAAGAGCAAGGTACAGTCCTACCGACGGGTACACAAGGTGAGGAAGTTCAGCCGATCACGGATCAACAGGAGTACCCCCACCCCTCCTATAGTCGGTGTTCTTGGCACAGTGGCAAGCCGGATCCATCATTCTCAAGAATTTTTCCTGATCCCACTCAACCACAATGGGGCGCGTGCCCGGATCTTCTGGTTACTCGGAATTTCATCGTGAGTCTCAGAAGAGTCGAACACCTTGATCCTTACTCGCCTCGACCTTCCGACACTTGATCGACGTCGTCTTCGACCTCTGGAGTATTGCACGTGGAGTCTTGTATTCGGATCGCTCCACCGCGGGTCCAATGTGGCGAAGTCGGGGAAACTTTCGCCCTTTGGCGTACAGTGCTCGCTCTGGTCCCGAGACTTTGGGAGACTCGGATGCACAGAGGGTCAGAACTCCGAGAACCTTTGGGAACTCGGAGTTTGGCGTGTGGTCCTTTTGTATAATCCCTGTGGGTTGAACCCAATATTCGGGAACTCTTGGTCTTGACCGTCCGTACATATTTTGTAGGAAGTCTGTGTGCTTAGCGTGTGACTCACTCCCTGAGTTCACCACTATGACTGAAGCCAAAACCTCCGAACACTATTCTCTTAATAAGACAACCAAATACAATACAGAGAGCTTTGAATATACAAATATGTAGCACTACTGATTATTATAGACCCTTGAGTGGGGGGTCTGTCACCAGTCCTGCTCGGAACTACGACTCAGACACTGGTCAGTCTGAGTCCCTTCCTCAATCACGCGCATCACCCTCAGGAATGAGGGAAATACAACCTTAATACAGGTGAACTCTGATTTCGCAGTCTAATACAAACTCTAGGGGACTACGAACCCTTAGAGAACAATCGCTAACATGAAATGGGTACCTACCCTTACCGTTCCGTTACAGCAGGCCCAATTGGGATATGGAATGCTGTGGATATCCTCAGAACACCGTCGTGTCTGATCCCCACCGCAACTTGGACCTAGTATAGCTGGATATCCTCACGCGGCACCTTTGGCACCTGGCCTGCGCGCCTTACGAAACCACTTGTGCTTCACAACGTAAATAGCTCTCTGAATATCTTCTCGTACAATGCCATTTTTCTTGGTATCTTATGTTCCATATTTCATTTGATCTTTTTGAATCCGGGGTAAATATCTCGGTTTCAGTATACCTAAGTACAAATATCATTATTGAACTTCAAAATCACTTGGTTCCATTATGTGCTCACGTAGCATCATCGGATATAAGGAACATCACCTCACTTCACACTGACTTGTCACCACTTGATCGCGTTACACCTAGAGTCGGGTCTCCGACTCTGGGAGGAACTCAAATCTCTGCATTCCGTTACTCGATAGCATACTATGACATAGAATCCATTGGAATACACTTGAATCTCTGGATCCTGTCTCGTTATTCGTCGTAGAATCGCTGTATCCATAGCGTAATACCTTCATACAAACGTAGATATCCTTGGTTCTGAATCCTTTAGGGTCTGGACTCAGATATTCCCTTCGGGATTCAGTGGTTTTCAGCCGCGATTCAGGGATTAGTCACGGAATTCTGGGATACCCTGTCGAGCTCTCATATCACCTCCATTGGTGGTTCGTTTCCTTCTGGGTCGTGAATCTTGAACGTAAATAGTACTTTGAGTTGATGTTATTGACCCATGGGATACTGTTTCTTGGGTCGGGTCAAGATAGTATGGGGTGTCGGGTACAATACATTTGTACCGACACTTTTCACAATCATTGCTACCCATAGTCAGGGCGGGGGCGGGTCTGGACTGAGCACCGCAGTGCTTCCTGACTCTAATTTCCATCCTCGACTCTCTCCAAGCTAAACATTCTCTTCCCATCAAGTAATCACTTTCTCTTCCGAACATTCACTTCAACGGTCCCGTATCCGTTGCCTAGTTTCTGGATACTCCAACAAATCTTTTATTTTCCACAAAAACTTCGAAGCACTTCGTGTCACCAAGCGGTGGCTCAACCTCCGCATCTTCAGATCGAGCGTCGGTCGTAGCTTCCAACGCTAGATTCTACCACTCCATGTAGCGACGCGACCCGATCGAGATGACACCCGGCAGTCGCGGCACATGGTGGCCGGCCAGCCAGATCCCGATCCGTTGGTCGTGATGCAAGGTCAATACCTCGTCCCCGAGGTTGGTGATCGAGACATACTTTGTCCTGGCTGGTCCGTCGGATATTGTGGGAACCCATTGATCCCCACGTGTGACCCATAGCTTATCGTCGATCGACGACCTCAGGCGCAACGGCAGTTCCACCGACTCTCCTGCTTGGATCCGAAGATATTGGCCGACATTTACGACCTTCGCCTTGTCGCTATAGAGCTGCCGGGCCCCGCTAAGCTGGATCCAGACAAGCTGATCGATCCGTGGGCCAGATCCAGGTGGATACCGGCTGGAACGAAGAAGTCCATACCAAGTATAGCTTGTTGGCCAGTCAGATTACCAACCCAAGTATCGAAGAAATATACCAATGATCCAGCGAGAGTCACCTTGATCCGGGTTCTTCATTCTGTCCGTTACACATTGTCGCCAATTCCCACACAGTCCTGGATCTGACTCGAGTCGATATAGCACCCAACGTTACTAGCAAAGGTGGTGTCCACGATGGACACCGCGGCGCCGGTATCTACAAGAAAGATCATTTTCTCATTGTGGATCTTGCCTGTGAGTTTGGCCTGGCGAACCCATTTACATGGAGAATGATGCTTGCAGTAACCGCGAGACTCTCCCGGTAGTAGACCAATGATTGCTGGCCGTTGGTACTCCGCGATCTCACTAGCTCTCTTGATCTCCGAAGTAACCTCGTGATATGTAGGTTTGAACCATAGATCTGGATCTTGCTGCCTCCAATAACCTCGTGACACTCCTGGTTGGAGGTCCACACTCATGGTGACTTCGGATCTGGCATATTCGTCGACTTGGCGAAGACTTGAAATTGCGAAGGTGCGTTTCCCATCCAGATCACATGTATTACCGTGTGGATCTGGTTGCTTACTAACCTGTTCTACCAATGTCTTGTTCACAAATGCATAGATGCAGTATCTAGAACGCTCAGCTCGTATCGGATTCCACCCCGACGAGCGTCCTAGTTTAACATCTTCTCAGCAGCTTCAGGTAACATACCCATGTGCTTAGTGGGGTTAAACTACTGGCGGATCTGGTTGTAGATTTCTTCCATCAGACATTTTCCCATGTCATGCAGTTCTCCATATCCGCAACACACGAAGCGGCAATGATTCGGCGGATGTCCTCTCTTGCCGCACTTCGTGCATGTAACGCGCCTCCAGCAATCAAGATCCGAATGCTACCAGGACCCACAATGCGAGCATCGATCGCGGTTAAAACCGTTACAGTGGATCCTCGAGTTGGGATCTTGGTGGCCATGATCACGGTGCGGAAGTGGTGGATCTAGACTTGTAAACTCCTTCTCCACCTTCGGGGTGACATCTTCGTTCGCTGCAAGGAAGATCCTGCGATGACTGTCGGTGTCGGAGTCAGATCCACCCAATTCGTCGGATCCACTGTCAGGTCCAGAGCCAGCAGCTTGGATCTGTATCGCACGCACTTGTTTCGCGGGGGGTCGTGTTGGTCGTCTTCTGCCGATACTTGCTGGATTCAAACGCAGCCTTCTTCTGACGATTTATAGCGCGATCTCGGGCGCGAAGGACTTCCTCAAGATCATCCGCGTCAGTCAACAGCAGTAAGGTTAACCGTTCTGCTAGATCTTGATCCTCAAGATGTAATGATCCACATGTTCACGTCGATCTTTCGTGCTGCCATCTTTGATCTTCAGTCGCGCGCGGAGTCCAACCACATTGAGACGATACAAGTAGTCCAGCGGGGATTCATCAGATTTACGTCGCGTATGGTAGTATTGCCTTGCTACCTATACTCCGAGTCCGTAATACTAGATCGGGAAACTACGAAGCAGATCACTCCATTTGTTTCGAGTAGATCTACTCAGATGGCGGTATCTATTCTTGGCGGATCCAGTGAGGAGGTCGGCGAAGGTCAAGAACTTTTCGTCATCTGATGCTTGATCTCGCATGAACGCAGATTTAACCTTGCTGATCCATGCCTATGCTCGACCCTCGTCTTGATCCTTCCCAGTGAACTCCTTGAGATCTGAGATCGCCGAGATCCGAACACGCTGTATCATGGTGAAACCTGTGGATTCAGCAGCGGCGGTGGCCACTGTGGCTTGTGAAGACGTTGGAAAGTCTACATCGTCGGGATCGTTTTCCCAGCGAGATTCACGATCGGAGGACCGAATGGATTCCATCTCAACATCTTGTGATCCTTGCTGCTGCGGCTGCGTATTAGGTGGATCTTTGTTCGCCTCGCGTTCTTCGGCCAAGTATCAGTCCACTGCAGCATTGAAGAACTTCAGCAAGGTACCGACTGATCGATCTGAACTCACAGTGGCTGTGGCTTGGTCCGATGGCGCGGATCCATTATCGCGGCGACTGGTTCTAGTCGGCTAGGGCGGTGGCTCTTGAATCTCGCCTCCAGCTTCGATGCTCCAGAGGGTTCCAGAGACATCCGTCTTGGGCTCCGAGGAAGTGTCGGATCCGGCTTCTGTGGCTGACGCATAGTGCGACACCACCGTCAAGTTGTCGACGACGTCGGTCGTGGTCAATGGCAATGGACCTAGGCTCAGAGGCACTTCGCCCATCAGGATCTTCAACTTCTCGAATATAGCGCGACTGGTGGCTTGGATAACAATGAGATTCAAGTCAAACAAAGCGTCTGCGTCGAAGGATCCAGGGACAATTCCGGCTTCTTTCAGCATGCGGATCAACTTCATCGCTGGATCAAATCTGTTGACAGGCTCCTTCGGATCCGCATCACTGGATCCTGGTGCACGAAGTCACGTAGCTCCTTGTGCTGATACATGGACGTCAGATCTTCGTCAGACCAGCCAGATCCGTGATGATCTTCATCTTCCTCAACATCTGCCACTTTCATCTACTTCCGCACAGTCTTGGATCTCGGCTTCCCAACCTCGGATCCAGAGACTTCTGTGTCCTTGGGCAGATATAGTGTTGGCTTATCTGGATCAATGAATGAATACGGTTCAGCCTTCACCTTTGTTGGTTTTGTTAGCGGACCTTGACGCGAGTCAAGATCCGCAGGGGTTTCATGCCGGAGGCCTGTGGAGGATGAGGTTTCTCTTCCAGATCTAGATCGGGATCCAGATCGGCCTTACTTCCGTCAACAGAGTTTCTCCTGGCACTCTGCCGATTCGCAGATCTAGCGTTCAGCAATGTCGTCGTCGACCTGGCATCCGACGACATCTCGTTCGCTTGTTCAGTCTTCAGACTGATTACCTTCGAACGGCTCGCCGTCGGACAAATCGCCGTCGGAGATTCGACCGTTGGATCTCGCGTCTGTCGCAAGTGAAGAGTCGGTACTGTCGTATATTGCGGATAGAGACTCTATATCGCATGTTGTAACGGTCAAGGAGGCGCTGGAAGATCTCGATCTAGTAACGCCAGACGACTGGGCGACTGATCCGTCGTGAGAAGAAACTACAAGTGCAGTAGAGGCGCGAGAAGAAGAAGGTCGAGATGGAATTGGAGTCACCAACCAGGATTAACTACATTCGGGATATCAAGATCAAGGAACACCACCGTCGAAATGCGGTGTATTAGATCCGTCATCGATGATAAGTGTACAATCTGGGACGGGACATGTGGCCAGTGATCCGTAGAACGACAAGTGCGTCGCGTCTATGTCGCAAAAAACGGACATGGATTCATCACCTGTTGTTGAAGATCAACCAGGCGCGTCGGATCTGGACCTCACCTGGGACTCAGATCAAGATTATGATGAATGTGTATACTGTCATGAAGGAAATGATCTGTACGCGGAAGATGTCGACGGTCCGATGGTGGTACTGCCAGAAGTGCCCGTGACGAGAAAGATGTGAAGACCGAGTACATTCAGCTATGTGGATCTGATAATCAGACCCCAGAAGAGATTGATCGACTTCGCCAAAGAGTCTGGAAGTTCCGACACCTCTTGATTGGCAAAGGCAATGCCCTCCCGCCGGCTACCAGAGGTGTTGTGTGCGACATCGATGTCGGAGGAGCAAGCCCTATCACCATGAAGTGTCGTAAGTTGCCGATCCAGCTCAGGGAGAAGCTAACGGATCTAATCAAGGGTTTATTGTCTGTTAAAATGATCAATTACTCTAGATCACCGTGGGCTTCCCCGATCGTAGTTATCATAAAGAAGAATGGAGTGGATATCCGGCTCTTTATTGATTATCGGTTGTTTAGCAGTCTGCCTCAGCTGATGATCTACTCAATGCCCTTGATCAACGACTTACTGGAAGATCTAGAGTCGACATTTTTGTACTGTTCTTTGGATATGGAGAGTGGATTTTGGGTGGTGAAAATGACGGATCGTGCTCGTTTGATCTCCTCTTTTATCACTCCTTTTGGACTATTTGAATGGAATCGAATGTCCTTCGGCTTGAAGAATACACCCCAGATCTATCAACGTATGCTCGACAACGCACTATATGGATTCACCCGGATCCCGAAGTCTGAAGATCATGGAAGTACTTCGGATGTATTTGAGAACGGGGAATCGGTAAATCCGGGCAAACCATCAGTGATTTGACGTAGATCATACATCGGCGCAATCCTGATCTCAGCCAATAACTGGGATCAACCGTGTGATCGAGTTGAAGGTTTACTCGAGGCGTGTGATAAGTGGAATCTATTGATCAGTGTCGTTAAGAGTTTTTGGGGAATGCCTAAGGTGGAATATCTCGGCCATAAGGTCTTCCACAATGGACTGGAGACGAATCCGAAAGGGGTGCCTACGTTGACTGATCCAGCATTTTCAGGGTCACTCAGAGCCATGCCGTCAATGTTGGGACGTTTAAACTATTACAGCCGATTCATTGAAGACTATGCGATCTATGCGTCGGTTTTGTATGAGTGACAACATATTGATTTCGCTGCGATGATGAAGGACACCACCCAAGCGCAGATCCAACGAGTGTTAGAGGTGGCGAGTGTTGATCGAGGATCACGAGGAGATCAAGTGGTCGACCACCAAAAGACTTTGGATCTGGAGGCGCAAGACCTAACTGAGGTAGATCCGCGTTGGGTCCATGCCTACAGATTTTTCAGTGTCCTTAAATGTAAGATCGCCACCACCCTGGTCCTGCGGTATTTTGATCCAGATCGGCGAGCTACGGTTGTGTTGTATGCTAGTGACTGGGCCATTCAGGATCGTTGATGCAAGAATACGACAAGATCTACCACCCCGTGGTGTTTGCGAGTCGTACTCTGAAAGCGAACGAGTTGAATTATGGTATCGCGGAGAAGGAGGTGCTAGCCTTGTTAAGGATCCTCCGTCTTAACTATAATGCCCTGGTCGGACGCCCGATCCATGTATTGACCCGACCTCTACTTTAGCATTGCGTTTCATATCTACGGTCCTGCAGGGACGTTTAGGTCAGTAGGCTGCTCTACTGAAGCTGTGGACTCTCGATATCACCAAGTGGGTCAAGGGTGAAGATGAGATCCTATGAGCATTGACGGCTAGTATTACGCCTAGAGCAGAGGTGAATAAAGCGTTAATCTTGATTGCCCCTAAAAGTATCCACGACGCAAGATCCAGGCTCCGATACCCACTATTGGACGCAACGAGGATCAATACGCTGTTAGCTTCGACGGATCCGCTTGTGTCAAGAGAGGTGGAGGCGCCAACAGCTCGATCTTGGGGAAGTTGCCCGAATGGAGTGTGCTAAAGACTAGATCTGAATACACTTAGGATCTGACAGTGAACGAAGCAGAATACCATGTATTATTGTTGTGTTTGAATCTGTTGGAAGATCTGGATTCACGACGTCTAGTGATCTGCGGAGACTCGAACCTCGTGATCCGACAGGTACGAGGTGAGATCGATTGTAAGGCACCAGGTTTGACATTGCTATGCCAGAAGGTTCTCGATCAACTACGCACTTGGGCAGATCATGAGCTGGTACATGTCAATCGGGACAGGAATGAGAGTGCCGATAGCTTGACTAGCAACGATGCGGGATCGAGGTTGACTCTGAGAAGGAGATCCAGGATCTAGTGACTTTGAACCGACTCGACGAGATTCTGGTAGTGAAGATCGAAGATGAGACTGCATGTGTATCGGCGGTGACGACCCGATCCAAGGCTAGACCCGGAGTGCGGACGGGGTCTGATCCAGACTCATTCGTGAGAAAATTGTAAGAGAACTGTGGATGGAGCGGATCCGGCAAGCACATGATGAGGAGTCGTGGATCTCAGGATTGAAGAAGTATTTGGTTGGAGAGATCAGAGATCTGATACAAGAAGACGCTAAGGTATTTGGATCCATCGCCATTAATTATGAAGTGGATCAGTCGGATTTACTCCTCTACCGTCCAATAACCAAGGAAGCCGCTGCCGATCGAGACAAGTTGATGCGATTGGTGCGCTTCAGCAGGATATTTTGCATCACTGCCTTACGAGTCTACAGGGTGGTCATCAAGGAATTGGTCGGGTCCACGATCGGATCCGAGATCATTTCCACTAGAGAGAATTATACAAGAGCGTACAGCGATATGTGGGAGAATGTGTCGATCGACATCGGATCCAGGGTGAGTCAACTGGTAACCTTCAGGCAACCTACCCGTTCCAGATCATCGCCATGGATCACATACCTTCGCTGCCCAGATCTTTCAATGGCAACACAGAGCTGTTGATCTTTGTGGATCTACGTGGTTGTCAAGGCCAGCGCCTCTTGATCTAGACAGACGAGCGCTGAGACTTACGAAGAATGCGTTTTCCGTTGATTTGGTGTGAGCAAAGTGATCAGGCATGATCGAGAGCCAGGTTATATGTCTGACTTGTTCAAAGCTTTCAACAAGATCTTGGGCCAACGCCAACGTGCTACTATGGCTTATCGACCCCAAGCTAATGGATCCGCAGAGGGGATGGTCCAGACAACTACCAGAGCTCTTAAGATGTATGTGCAGGATCTGGATCAACGTGATTGAGACAAATAAGCGGAACGGCTCACTTTCGCGATCAGCACCGCAAGAGACCAGATCCAGGGTGAAACTCCTTTCTACATGATACATGGCTGGGATCCTAGATCTACTCTGGAAGCGGTGATCCCGGTGGGGGCACTCGCAGGCATGATCGCGATCCAAGCAGGTGACGCTATCAGATGCAAAACTATTACCAACACACTTGAGAACAAGTTAACCAGCGGTTACGCGAAGATATCACGGATCGAGCTGACGCACATAGTGATCTGGTACGCCCACATCCAGTGGAGGCTGGATTAAGAGTCTAGTTGTAATTGGATCGAGAATGCGAAGAAACTGGCGCAGTTATGGCATGTGCCATTTCGCGTCGCTGAGAAGATCGGAGGGTATGCAGTGAAGTTGGAGATTGCAGGATCAATGTACGGCATCTTTCCGGTGGTACATGTCTCGACGATCAAACCTGTCAGGATGTTCCCAGATCGACCTGTAGCTCACATAATGGAGTCGGATACAGATCGAGTTAAATTCGATGAAACTCTCCTACCTGAAGACAGTTGGATCCAAGATCGAGATCTAGATGAATATGAAGTGGATCGAATTTCCGATATGAGGACTGGTAAAAGGACAAGATACGCTGGCGTGGATATGAAGATCCGACATGGGTGGATGAAGCAGATCTCAACTGCGGCGCCCTACTTTATGAGTTTCTGCGAGACCGCACTAATCGTAACAGGTTTGGTGTGATGCAGTCTCAAGAAGAACTGTGAGATCTCGATCCACACGGATGAGTTGGTCATTGATGTGGCAGAAGAGGGATGGATCTGCACGGAGGTTGCATTTCGAAGGACAGGGTATACATAGCATTGTATATGACAAGGTGCTGGTTGCGGATCTATGTGGAGCAAGTTGGTACAGGTGTGGATATGGGAGGGAACGAAAACGAAATTCAATTGTGGATCTACGACTCTATTATCTCGGAGATTATAGATCGGATGACGAATGACAAGTGTCGAGGTGTTAGAGTGGGGATCTGCGTGAAACAACATGATAGAAATTTAGTGGAACCAAAAGACGCCAACAAATCAAGATCTGAGAGAAACGTAATGTGTATTACGGTTAACGACTATGATCTGGACGGAACGTATGGAGAGACGTCTGGATCACTGTTGCGGACGAAGTGATGGCGCATTAGGATTCAAAGCTGCCATGTTAAAGAACTTGCCCGCGAGGCATGTGGTCGGGCGAGCCGGGTGGTCGGTATGGTTCTGGTGATAATGTGTACACCAGAGATCGGCAGTATCGCAGTCAGCGAGAACCTCCATCAGGGTAGTTTGTTCACGGCGGTGAAGCTGTGGATCCACAAGGTTGGTCTTGCGAGCCTCGATCCCGGGGTACCAAGCCACCTCGTCTTCCGCTTGGGGAAATGCATGAAGAACAGATTCAATAATAGATTCAGGTCGCACCAACACTCACGCATAGCGAGCATGAAGAGCTCCAGGATCTGCTTCCACCGAGCTTCCGCGTGCGACCAACGATTCTTCCTCTCCACACGAAGAGCGCCAGGTAGGGGTCGTCGCGGATCTGAGCGGACGAAACAGGGAAGCGATGCGTGGACTCCCAAAAAGCGATCAGTCCTGGAGCTCAACGGGAGAATATCGCTGGATCAGGAAACCAAAGCGGCTATCGACGGTAATCTTGAATGATATCGGCTGAGGGACGTTGGCCCTAGCCAGCACATACCATGGGAGAGCCGCCATGAGATCACGGACGTTCTGCGCGGTAATCAGGTCACTGCAGTACTGATCCCTACGAGGCGCTGCTGTTCGAGGGACGCGATCAGGATAATCCGTTCAGAACGGAATGGCAGCGCGCTAGACAGCACCTCGGGGGTCATCGTCATGATGTGATCCTTTGGATCACCCATGGATCCACGTCGGTGATATTGTAGAGGCGAGTCCGCCAACGTCCTGGAATACATTCGTGGTCAGCGGCGAATAGACGTCTAGGGAGCATGGTCGAGGGAAAAGGTACTCCATCTAGATCAGTGGGCGAGGTTCCACCGTTGCCTTCGCCACTTGATGCATCACCGTCTGAGTCGCCCCCAGATCCTGGATCTCCTACCCCTCCTGAGGTGGCACGACGCGGAGAGGCACGGTCCCACCTGCGTTGCTCAGATCGGAACCGTGAGAGAGACATTATGGTCTGTGCTTGCAACATCTCATCCAGCACTTCGTCGTTCCTGCCTCCGGTCGAGTTCTCGGAGAGGTGTCAGGAGCAAAAATCCAATGGTGCGTCTTAAGCGTCCGCATCTCCAGTGGACTTGTAATCATCCTTCGAGTGTGAAGACCCAGACTTGGATCTTGACCCGGGGTAGGATCAGCTTCGTCGTGGGCGTCAGATTCACCTGATCCGCCGAGCTCATGCGCCAAGTCTCGAGGATCACGAGGTGGGGGACTCGTACCACCGGTACCTTTCCCGGACGACTTGTTCAGTGGATCTTGGCCTTGATCAAGCTCCTCGTCGATGTCGGAACCACCACCCATGCCGAGGTCGTCTGGTCTTCGCTCTGGTCCAAGTCCCTCTCGTGATCTTCGGTGGTCGGGGCCTTGCGCTTCAAGGGACGATCAGTCTCGGAGAGGAGACGCGCTGCGGGATCGCTTGCCCGGCAAAAGATCTTGACGATTGTCGCCAGGAGAAGATCTGTCACATCCATTAAGCGGAGGGTGTGTCAGATGTAGTGTCTCGAAAACCATTGTTTGAGCATAAGGCCGCGCAGGTTAGCATAAGAGAGCTAATTGAAGCTGCGCGCAACAGGTAAATAGTTGCCAGTATCCAGACTACGAGTGTTACAGTAAAACACTCGGTCAAACACCTTTATTCTACGGACATTCGTGTTCAGGAGATATTGCAGAGTATAAGTAGTGGTAAAGAGGTATCACGATATTCTGTGAACAATGGAGTACTTTACTACCAGACATGCGATGATGCAAGCCTGCGACTGGTGATTCCGGATAATTAAGACCTGAAGAACCGTGTTATTTGTGGAACACACGACGTGGTCACGACAAGTCACCCTGGGTACTTCAAGACATACTTAAGTGTCCAGAAGAAGTACTACTGGTCCAAGATGTCAAAGTATATACAGCGCTACGCGAACACATATGAGCTTTGTGTGATGCAGCGGTGACCTTACACACAGGTATGACCCGTCGGCGGACCACTACTCAAAACGTAGGAAATTTTCAGACCCACAAAGGTCTGGGAATGGCGGGTGTAACCTCTCTTGTGATTCGCGTTGTTGGTCCTTTCGGGCTACAGATACGCTTTGGACCCAGAAGTCTGAGAACCACAGCGACTGCTCTTGGTCTTGGGATCCGGGAATACACTGTCCGAGCGAGACTTAGGCTCGATCTCGGCAGGTTCCAGTCTGGATGTGCTTAAACGAACTCGCAATGCCCCGAGTTTCTTGATATGCAGCACAACACAATTGTCCACTTCTCTTCCAGGGCCTTGGACTTGGCCGTTAACAGTTCCCCCTCTTCCCCCGCGCAGTCAGAACTAGGACCGCGTTCCGGGATCGTCACTCGGCTCTCCGATCCGAGAGTGGCTGGGAGTCTCAGTTGGGCTGCCTTGGACCTCGTCAATTCCAGGAACCTCCACTTGTCCTGGGACGTCGCGCACCACGCATTATTACAGGCGAAAACAGTCAAAGTCAATTATGGCTGAGAATGCACTCCAAGTCTCGCGCCGGGACAAAACACCAATACCGCGAGGGCTCCAATGGAAAGTCACCTCCTTCCCAGAAGTACCAATCGAATTCCAGTCGAAACAGGCGTCCAAGTAGCACAGAATATGAAATAACTCAACTAACCCAACAATAAAGTGAGGTTAACCTTGTTAAATTGGCTTGAGTTTTATGGGAAGACGATTAACCTTCAGGATGATGCCGGAATACGTGCTAAGCCTGCACGCTCACCGATGTGACTTCTCCTGTGTCCTTCGGGGCAAATTAAATTCTGATTAAGTTTTAACACATGCAAACGGAAACCTACATAGCTCGGGCGCCGGTCCCGCTACAAACTATAAGTCAAATAAAAATCGAAGGGTGAGTATATAGCCACTTATCACAGAAGCGCAGTCATCTTGAATCTTCGGGAGCATGCCTAAGTCGAATATGATGCTGACATTGGTCAGAGCATGTCGGATTACTCCAACCGAAGTGTTTCATCAACCTGAGATGGCCCACTCTTCATGGCGTGTCTGATGTGATGCGGATTTTCGAACCGACCTTTCACGCAACCTCAACTTGGAGTAAATTCTGGGACTTGTATCCAATCACTCTATTCTGGTACCCTTGAGAACCTTCCAATATCACTTGAGGTTCCAGAATTCCCAGACTATACCTCGTATCCAACATATCGAAACGTATCATATCGGGTCTGAGAATAGTATGGGGATTCACACCTGTCACAGTTCTGGAATTCACCATGTTCACCACATCTCGGAATTGTCTCACCCTCAAGGTCGACACCAGCTTGAACGTTCCCCATCAATATCCTGAGACTATTCGTCACCATATCCGTCGACCCACAATCACTCAGAACTCCTTCCGATGAACTCAGGTCCGAGAATTGTACGGGTAGTCCGAGAATAGTACCAGATATTTCACTTCCAGTCTCAACCTCTTCCAACCGACCACGATGATGTTAGTAGCTCCCAGAATAGACGCTTACACATCATAGAGAGTCGAGTAGTCTAGATACATCCATCCACAGACAAGAACATTCTCCTCGAGGTCAAGTCTCGTCATCTGCCAGAGTGAATCCGTCAATTCTTGGTCTGGCCACATCTTCCACTGTCTTCGCCTCTTGACATTTAACCATCAATTTCAACAGAACAAACGTTTTCTGTCCCTCGATGGATCCTAGATGGGACGGTAGAGTCAGTTGACTTGGGTACGTCAGCCAACCAGTGATGCCCACACCAATTTTCTGGGATCCGCTCCATCACATTTACCGGCGCAATAAAGCACGCCAAACAAAGCTTCCTGGGATCTTTCAGGCATTGGAGATTCCAGAGGGTAGATAGGTTGATATTTCGATGGACTTCATGACTGCATTAACTCGAACAACAGCTGGGAAAGATGTCATTATGGTTATCGTGGACCGCTTGACGAAACGTGCAAAGTTCATCGCAGCCAATACGACAGCAACAGTAGAAGATATTGCTACGCTGTTCATGGTCAACTATGTAAAAGACCATGGAGTGCCTAAATCGATTATTTCGGACAGAGATTCGAAATTCACTTCTAAGTTTTGGCAAGACGTGATAGCGACGCTAGAAACGACGCACCAACTATCGTCTGCATTTCGCCCGCAGACTGATGGTCAGACCGAACGTACCAACCGGTTTGTCGAAGACCACCTACGAGGTGTCGTCAACCTCGCCCAGAATAATTGGGATGAATACTTGCATCTAGCAGAATTTGCCTACAACCGACGTATCTACCCATCGATCGGTATGTCACCGTTTGAGGCTGATCTGGGTTATGTGCCCTATATGCCTGACGATGTAACTAGGGACCCAGAATTTGACCAGCAAAATAAGACAGGTCAAGAACTTCTTGTGAAGCAAGATGCACTTTTGAAGATGGCGCAAGATGCGAAGAGTGAGGCCCAGACGCGCATGAAGTCGTACTATGACAATAATAGGCTTGCTCAGAACTTCAAAACGAGAGATTTGGTACTCCTTGATAGTCGAAACTTGGGTATTCGCCACAAAGGGTTAGCTCAGGCAAAGAAACTTGCACCAATGTTTATTGGACCGTACCCCATAGTGAAGCATGTTCAGAAAGACTCGTATGAACTGAAATTATCGAGGGGGCTAAAGTTGCATCCCGTATTCCACACGTCGTTGTTGAAACTGTACAACAATGACAAGTCATGCCGACAGAACACCAACAAAGTCATATTGACGGATGGCACAGAAGGTCAACTTGTCCAGGATGTCATTGGTCACCGACGTCTGAAAAAGAAACTTCACTACAAGATTTGGTGGTTTGGGGAACCACGAAAAGACGCTACGTGGGAACCAGTTCAGAACCTTAACCAAATTCCGGGACTCATCGATCAATACTGGGAATCCAAGACGAGGGCCAACAAATCTTCGAAGTAGTGGGGTCTTCTTGGATGGGAGGTCATGTGACGCGGTAGTCTCTACCAATAGAGATCTTTTGCTACCGTAATTTACGCTATTTTTTGGAAATAGACGGTCCACTGGGTATAGGGGTGATCATAGATGCGGCGAATTCGTCTCGTAAGTTTGGTGTTTGTACGCTACTCAGCTTGGATTAGCGTACTCGTACGAAACTATTTTAGCCGTTAACCTGTAATAAGTTATACGTGATAAAATATTCAACATCACAATTTGTATCATAAATTCAAGTCACACAACAGGTTTGGACATTGCGCACCTATGGCAGACCACCGCAGCGGCGGCGGTGAGAGGCCGACGGAGCAAGAGCTCAGTCACTACGACAGTCAGGGTAGTGCTCCGCTACACCCTAGTGACCCGAACATTGGCGTTATGCAGTCAGTGCACCAACTAGCAGAATTCAGAAGCACGAACTTCCCGATCAGCAACCATAACAGGAACTTCGTCAGCACAACTTTTCCCATTTAGCGTATGGGCCGAGACGAACAAGCACACCACCACGCTACTGCTCCAGGGCGCCCAGAGGATGTACGAGCGTCTACAACCAATATGCATGCAGACAGAGATCACGACATGGAAGAACACGTACAAAACGGCGTGCATGACGGTGCGGTGGGAACTTTCCACACCGACTTCAGCTTTGTGGCGATGCTGACGAGTGGGAATGCTAGTCTTCCAAGCAGCCAGGCAACTGACTACGACGAACGTGCTGACAGCACACGTAGCCAGGTTAGTGACACTTATGAAGATGACATCAACGCGCCGTTGGGCTACGACCTTCTACCTTCTGAATGTGCAGAGCATATTGTGGAATCTGCGCACAAGATACTACGCCAAGTCCCTCGCACTAGTATTGATCTGTGGGTGCTCCACCGTAGACGACTTCGACTCCGGTGGTGGCGTGCACTCTAGCTATTCAGCTGCGTCAAGAAGAAAAAGAACTACTTCGTGTCCAGATCCCGAACATTAGATTCAACATCAACAGCCTTACCGAGAAAACCTGCATCGACCGTTTCCGATTTAGTACGTACCATCTCTGTTACCTGCTGATGAAGTTCATGTTGCCTCCTTTTTTCTCAACAGAGGAGGGCTATCGCGTTTCCGGTATTGAGGCGTTGTGTATCACGCTTGAAAGACTAGCGTATCCTAGTCGGTGGCGGGATCTCGTGGAGAAGTATGGACGATCCAGCAGCAACCTGAGTTCGGTTTTCAACTACGTATGTGAGCACATATCTACACGATGTGAGCCGCTACTGGTCGGAGACTGGAATCGCATTAGCTCCAGACACGAGGATTTTGCTTCTGCGGTGCGCGCCAAAGGGGCGACGTTGTTTAATGTTTGGGGTTTTATTTATGGCACAGATCGGCGCATTTGTCGCCCGGGGAACAGTGTGCAGCAGAGAGCTATGTACAGCGGTCACAAACGCTCACATGGTATTAAGTACCAATCTATCACTACGCCGGACGGAATTATCGCACATATGTAAGGTCCTGCTGAGGGACGCTCCCACGACTGAACTCTGCTCGATGCGTCAGATGTTGAAGCCACAATTGGTGCTGACTCCCGTTTCAATGGTTATCTATTATACGGAGATCCAGCGCACGGCATGACGGAAGTGTTCGCGTCTCCTTTTGATCGAATTGGTGCGACAACAGAGGAAGCAGCAGTCAATGCATCGATGAGCAGAGTTCGAATTACAGTAGAATGGGGATTTGGCTCAATAATCGGAGATTGGGCCGTGCTCGACTTTAAGCGCAAGATGACAATTGGAAATGTCCCTGTTGGAATGCTGTATGAAGTGGCTGCTATCCTTACCAATTGTTGGACTATAGCAAACCGCCAGAACGTGATCAGCAGCTATTTTGATGTTGTTCCTCCTAGTTTCCCAGAGTACTTTGCTTGTCTTTCTTAGCTTACGAAAAATAAAAAATCAACACTGCTCAGCAAAACAAAGCAATAACAATAGGACGAAAGGAAGTCCATCATTGTTGAGGTGTTAGCTTGTACGCGTACAAAACTAAATCAAAATCGCTGATTGGCTTGGTCAACTACTGTAGGCTGCTTGGACTGGTGGCGCGCGTCCGCTTTAGCTCTTCAAGTAGCAGCTTGGTCTGGGCCATCAATGTTTCAAGAACCCTGTTCAGGTTGCGGTCACGTGCTGCTTGAAGCTGCCGTTGTTTCCCCATCATTTCCTCCTTCTTGGCCCATATTTTGCTCACACGCAGTCTGTTTCGTGTGCAGGACCCTCCCTCTTCCTCTTCCTCTTCTTCAGTATCTGCGCCGCCGTCTTCATCTTGCTTTTCTTCCTCGTCACTGCTGTAATCGCTCCCAAGAAACTCCCGCGCAGCGTTATATTCGTCACGCTCTGATCTACTCGATCTACATACATACATTAGATTATACGGCAAAGGCGACCACAGGAACAAACTTTACCTTTGCGCGGCTTTCTGCATTGCTTTACCACCGGCTGAAGCAAGTCGCTTAGCCTTGTGGGACTTCTTGTCTTTTGCGGCTTGTTGCGTTTCTTCAAAACGCGTTTTCAGCTGGAAATACGCCTCAACGTAGTCGCTCAGCGTTGTGTGCTCTTCGGCAACGCCACTAGCACGGCGACTCCTAGCCGAGTCTTCCACGTGCTTTTTCATAAGCGCAACGACCTTGTCCCGACATGCTCCATCCGAAAACGACGCATCCACTGCTTGGTTGGGGTCTTCGGCAACTTGTTGCCACTCGGTCTTTCCTGTGCCATGGGGTGTTGCGTACGTCTTTCGACGTGCCACAATCAGCATCAGCTTCTCACAGTCACGTTGGTTGAAGCGTGACCGCTTGTTCGGATCGATCAAACGGAACGGTGGCGTCTCGTCCAGCTCTTCTAGCAACTCGGGCCCGCGCATGCTTTCCTTTTGGTTTCCATTCGTCGTCTGAGTACCTCCTTGGAATGAATACTCGTACTTAAACGAAAACAACGAGAGCAAACGATCTCTCCAGCGATTTAACCATTTACAATTTACCATAGTGTCAGCTGCCAGTGGAGCCACAGCTTACATCTCGTAAAATACGTGAGCAAAAGATCTCTAATGACACGGCAGAAAACTACACTCTAGAAGTTTATTATGTTTTAGAGTAATCTTGCGTGCATGTGTTACATTTCTTATCAGCAGTACTATTGGCTGAAACAGTATGGCAAAATGATTATCAAAAATGTTGTCGCGTCAACATTGAGATTTGGGCAATCTTATTGGTTGAAAATCATGTGGATTTGCAACAATTCGGTTTGCCAACCGGATATTTGATTATGGGACGCTACAAGAAAATTCCGGAAAGCTGAAATCAAGTTACGTTTAGGATTAGCAGAATCTCATTGCTAAATCAGGATAACATTAGAATTTGAGACTGATAGGTTTTAGGATGGGACCTGGATACTTGTGTACGTATCTATGTTGCCA
Source organism: Phytophthora megakarya (assembly GCA_002215365.1). Taxonomy (NCBI): domain Eukaryota; phylum Oomycota; class Peronosporomycetes; order Peronosporales; family Peronosporaceae; genus Phytophthora; species Phytophthora megakarya. Next base: position 30,245 of record NBNE01000089.1, read on the forward strand.
TGAAGCGATGGCTGTGCGAGCTAGCAAACGCCGACACTAATCTAGCCGATCAACCAATCACTTTTCAACTTCCGTTCCTCTTCGCAAGTGCTACGGAGCACCGCAAGCTTCGGTTTTCCTCTTCCTCTTTGCGTCCTTGCCTCTTTGGTTCTCTGCTCGTTCGCTCTCCCGGTCCTCGCATCGGCTTGTGTTACAATAATATGCTGAAGTATTCTTGTGTATGAATAATAAGAAGAATAAATGAATTGTCAGTTAGATACCACATTAAAGTATGAACGCGCCAATCTAATTCATTTCATAATGATGCATTTATTTTCACCACGATAAGTAACCCCTCACAACAGAGACAACTTTTATGTACGAAAGATATTTTAGCAAGTATCATTGGATCAGTTCCCGCAGAAAATCTAGCACATCAAAGCCAAAATTCCCTAGATACCTGAAAGCGTGCTAAATGGATTCAAACCCGCTGCCACTTCCAAGTCAAGTTTAGAATTTTGAAATCACACGAAGACTAGCAGGGTCTGCGATAGAGTACACAGGTCGGGAAAAATGATGGTTCAGTTTGAATTGCCAAAATTATTTCGGCTAGGAGGTTCCAGCGGTAAGGTTGGAGAGGCAAGGGTAACATTTTTGAACGCCACAGTTCAGCAAATAAAGTAAAAGAATTAGAGCCGAGCATTGCATAACAAGACAGGAATCGCAGCAAGCTAAAATTCCATGTCGTTGGGGCGGGCAGAGAATTGAAGGCAATCACCGTGGTACATGTACATTTGATAAAGTTAGAATCTATACCGCTACAGATCAACTATTGCCGCGAAAAAAATGATGAGACTTCACCCCTGGTTTTGGTAATAAATTCGTAAAATATATTATTTTAATGTAGTGTACCCGTTTTGATACCCGGTTTTGGAATGTTACAAGATTTTTGCTGCGCCGAAGCACAGACAGAATCTTACGACCTGTGAATATTCAAGTCGGAAATTTCACTTCTAACTTCAAGGACACTTCAAGGACAAGTCGCGACTTGCATTGTGCGTCCACTTGATTATGTGGGGAGAAGACGACTACATGAGGTGTTGGTTCGCGATGGATGCTCGTGTATTTCATTCCATTACCTGTTGGGAAGATTCGAACACGATGGAATAATGCATTGGTGCCAAGGGGCGATGTCCAAGAAGGTGGTCGGCTTCATGATAGCCTTCTGCTCCTTAACTTGACCACCTCGCTTATTACTTATTATTGCTTCCTCGCTTTGTTGCCGTTGCAGTTTTGGAGTTGATGCGAAAGATGAGAGAAGGTCGCCAACAAGTCGTGATCGATTTACAGAAGTATGTAGGATTGTAGGATTTAAAGTCAATTAGTGTGGTTCAGATATCTACGAGACCCCCAACCCCCTCTCACAAATGATGAATCTGTGAGATGTATCTGAAACTTAAGCCCGCGTCTGATTCCAACAGATTATCTAAGTAGACATTTTGAAAATGTCGGGAACTGATCCATCACGAAATTCCCCGGGGATTTTAAAGAGCTACAGTACATGTTGCAAATCTACAGTATTTCAGCTCCATTTTAAGCAATCTAGCGCTTCTAAATATATCCTGGTACAAACCGAGTAATCTCTACATGTTTGAAGATCTGGAAAAATCAGAGTTCGTATTTTTTAGAAACATTATTCTTCATCCGAAGTTCAATTGGTGGATATGCTGGACTCCAATGGAGTGTTTAAACGTTCATTATTGCTCGTAGACTGATGTACTGACTCGCATAGTGTTATTGCGTTATCTAGTGTTTAACATGCAAGTTAGGGACTGGAACAAAAGTATTGTTAGCGACTGGAACAAAAGTATGATTCGTCCTCAAAAGAGGTACCTTTTGAAATTAGGATTGGGCATGAATGTCCCTTTTCGATGGAAAAGCCCAAAATAAAAATATAGGCTATAGGTGATAGTTAGGGACTGGAACAAAAGTATGATTCGTCCTCAAAAGAGGCACTTTTTGAAATTAGGATTGGGCATGAATGCCCCTTTTCGATGGAAAAGCCCAAAATAAAAATATAGGCTATAGGTGATCATCACCACCGTGACGATCTCCAGATTGGGATGTAAGCTTACGGCTGGGCTTACAGACACGCTCATCTCAATTTGACGATACTCTTGATGTTCTGCTCGTGTTGTAAGTCTGCCTTACTCAGCATCATGCAGTTCGCGATTGGAGAATTTCGGTGGGGTAATTAACGTCCGATGCAACCGGCATGTCGATCCTGCTAAACGAGGCAGCACTGATGCGGTTGTTATCGCTGCATAATTGTTTGGCACAGACAGCGAGTAGACCATTTTATCGATGGAGAGATCTCTTGTGGTATGTATGAGGCGGCTTCAAGTTGGTCAGTCCTATGCATTCAACGACAGCAAACTGCGTTGCTCTCGTTTGGCGTGGTTTTCAACCACATTTAGTTCTAAGTAAAAGAACTGGCACCGTGACCACGTAAAGCAGATTTCAAACGCGTGACGACGGGCAATCCTGGAAACTTGGAGAGGAAGAGAATGCAAAATGAACCACAAACGCCGCGGCTCCGCGCTCACCTCGCGAGAAACGCACTCGGTTCCTCGCACAACTCGATCTTCCTCTTCGGAATCAAGTTAATGATGAAGCTTTTCAACTCGTTGCTCGTTTTGATCGTCGCGGTGCTGGTTGCATACGTGTACTCGACCACTTTCACCTTTCAAATAAACCATAGCGTGTCAGTCTTCTTCTTCCACGGCGTCACCGGCAATGCCACTAATGGACGCAACATCAAAGCCAATCTCACTGCGGAGACCGCGTATTCGTGGGACTAAACTTCTGTGAGAACGAATGCTCAACGCAGTCGGTGACGGCGCAAATCTCAATGGCCATCGAGCAGATCCGCAATATCGTTCAGAACGACGCTCGCTTCGACAACGCATACTATTTCGTGGGCCACTCGCATGGTGGTGGGCTCGCCCGTGCCGTCGTGGAGAGCATGGACGAGCACAAAGTGCACACGCTCGCGAGTCTTGCAGACGTTCAAAATGGCATGTTCTACGGTTCGCAACGCGAAGATATGGTGCCGCTCCACGTGATGCTCAACATGTTGGGCCCCACTTTGTTGTCGAAGGACGTCATAGACTTCTCCAAATACTCGAAGGGCGGATTGGCGTGGTAAGGTGCAACGAGACTTGTCTGCCTTAGCGGCAGATCAACAGCTCCAGACGAAGTTTTCGCTCATGAATATGGTGCGTCCTCCCGTGAAGAACTACTTCGTCGAGAACAACCAGTACTTGCCATACTTGAACACATAACAACATCAACCACTGCAAGTCGTACGACGTGAGCTGCCACTACACCAAATTCCGGCACAAACGCAACTTCCTGCGTCTCAAAGCCGCATATTTCTTCGCGTTACCGCACGACGTCGTGGTGGGGCCATGGCAGCACTCGCTACTTGGTCACTACAGCGAAGTGGAGTCTCTCGAAGACATTGAAACCACGTTCGAGGAGGTGACAGTCGTGGATATATGACAGAGGCGGTGGAATACCAGCAAGACACCTACGGTCTCCGTAGCCTCGATGAGCGAGGAGCTCTCCATCGGACGATCGTGCCGGGGGTTTCGCACATATTATACTGGCTGGCCGACGGCATGTGGTTGGACGCCCCCGACAAAGTGTGCGAGTGGTTTCCTCTTTGGGACGAATTCGTCTACCCAGCATTGCAGTGAGTGCGATTCCGTTCAACCGACAACCAACGTGTAAGGTGTGAGGTGTAGCTTCCAATAGCAATGTCAATGGATGGCGTTTAGGTTCATCTGGAAGTCATGTAGAGTATCCAGTGTTTACAGTCACACGGCGATACGGCTGATTACCTCCAAGAAGAGCATGCGACGTACCAGGTACTGGCTTGAGTCCTACCGAAATCAGTTTCAAATCAAAGGTCTCTAGGTCGGTAGCTGTCTCCACCTCACTCTTCATTCGACGCTCTACGTCTCATCCTGCCATGTCGTCGCCAGTCTACGGTGCAAGTCCGTACCTGAACCAGAATTCCGGACGAGCGGATTCGCCACCTCCAGTGTTGCAGCCGTCTGCGCCGGAAATCGACGCGCCGCCCGTCAAGCGCGAGTGCAACGACTTCTTCTTCCTCATCCCATTCGTGGCCGTCGTCGTCGTCACCATCGTCTTCGCCGCCAATTACGGCGATGAATTCATCGACGCCACCAACGTGGAAGGGCTCTCCGAGTCCTCCGGTGTCAAGCTCATGCTGCGTATCGTCGGGTTATCGGCACTCGCCTCGGCCGGCATGTCCGTGGTCTGGATCGCCGTCATGGTGCTGCTGGCTGAAGTGCTCATCTGGGTGGCCCTTATCACCATCATCGTCCTCAACATCGCAGCCGCCATCTTCCTCACCAAAGAAGCCTACGACAGCGGCTCGGACTGGTACTGGTGGCCGGCCGTCGTCTTCGGTCTCCTCGCGTTGCTCACAATGCTGTACGTGGTCTGCATCCGGAAGCGCATCAAATTTGCTGCTGCACACCTCAAAGTGGCAGGCAAAGCGATCTTCCGTCTGCCCATGACGCTGCTGGTGGCACTGGTGATGGTCGGGGTGCAGATCGGCTGGGGCGTCTTGTGGGTGCTGGGGAGTCTCGGAGTCATGTTCCACCAGGATTACATCAAACTGGAGAGCACATGCACGACCGAGAGCTGCGAACTGAAATACAAGACGGGTGCGATCGTTGGTGTGTTGTGCGGCATGTTGCTCATCTACTTCTGGGTGACCTTCGTGCTGCGCAATATCATCGGAGTCACGACGGCCGGAACTGTCGCGGCGTGGAAGAATGCGGCCAACACGCCGTTCATCACCATGGGGGCGTGGCTGCGTGCGATGACGCTCAATCTGGGCAGTATTTGCATCGGTTCGCTCATCGTGGCTATCCTGGAGACAATTGTGTGGATCCTGCGCATTTTGGCGTGGTTAGCTGGCCGCAGCGGGAATTGCTGCCTTGCCTGCCTGCTCTCGTGTCTGTCGTGCATCATTTCTTGCATTGAGAGCTGGATCGAGTTCTTCAACCGCTTCGCCTACGCGTACGTGGGTTGCTACGGCTACAGCTTCGTGACGGCCAGTCGCCACGTCTTCAAGCTCTTCGCTGTCAAGGGCTGGAGCGCCATCGTCAACGACGACCTCACAGGCAACGTGTTTTGGCTTGGCAACATCATCATCGGCGCTGTGACCGCCTACATTGGTGTCCAGATCGTCGATGGCACCGACTCAGCGCGGTTGGCCATGTTCTCACATCCGCACGTGTTCGTGGCCTTCTTCTGCTTTTTCGTAGGCTACGGTATCAACAACTTGTTCATGTCGGTCGTGGCTAGTGCTGTGACCACCATCTTCGTGCTGTGGGCCGAAGACCCACACGGGTGGCAACTTACTCGCCCCAAACACTACGAAACGCTGCACAAGGCGTGGCTCAAAATCTACCCGGACGAATACAACAACGGCTATGGCAAGCAAGCGGATGGCAACACCGATGGCCGCGTCTAGAGTTTCATTGTCAACACGGATTTTAATGCTATCCAGTTCTCATTCTTCTCCGTGCAGAGTCAAGTTGAAGTGACTCACTTGTAGTCAAGTTCTAGAAGATGTACGAAGTCAAAGAAAGGTATTGTGATCTCACAATCCAAAGATCCGCGAAAGGAGCAAGTGCAGTCATGACGTCAAGCAGTGAGACGGAGCGCAGCGATCTGATTTCGGCCGCTGGCAATGGAAACATCGATGTGGTGAGGAAATTAGTGGAGATAACGGACGTCAATGTCACTGATGAAAACGGGTGCAGTGCACTCTACGCTGCGAGCAAAACTGGGCATGTCGATGTCATTCGCTTCTTGTTGGAGAACGGAGCTGACATCAACTTGGCAACTGGAAGAGGGAGCACTTCTCTCTTGTGTGCTGCTCAAAGTGGGAGATTGAACGTTGTTCAGCTTTTGTTGGAGAAGAAGGCCGATTTTAACCAGGCTGACGCCAAAGAAGACACTCCGCTGATCGTCGCTGCTGTTGAAGGCCATGTCGATGTCGTTCGCGTTCTGTTGGAGAGTGGAGACGAAATCGAAAAGACGAGCAAAGATGGAAACACTCCCTTGATCTGTGCAGCTAAACGAGGTCAATTGGAAATTGTTCAGTTCCTGCTGGAAAAGGGAGCGCAGGTTGACAACCGGAACAACTTTGGCTCGACCGCTCTTCTCTGGGCTGCCGACCGTGGGCATTTGGAGATTGTGGAGTTTCTGGCGAAGAATGGAGCTGCTATTGATCTGCCCACCCATTTCGGGATCACACCACTCATGTACACCTCTATTCGCAACCATCTCGATGTCGTGCAATTTCTGTTGGAGAGTGGAGCTGATACCCACAAGACCGATGATGAAGGATACACAGCTATTAACTATGTTTCCCAACATGGTCATCTCGATATTGTACGCATTTTATTAAAGGAAGGAGCTGACGTCGACTTACCAGCAAAGAATGGGAACACACCTCTCCTCAATGCAGCCTGGTTTGGATACTTTGACGTCACGCGAGCCTTGTGCGAGCATGGCGCGGATATTGAAAAACCTGATCGATTCGGATACACGCCGTTGGTTTGTGCTACCCAAAATGGCCATGTCGAGATCGTGCGATTCCTAATTGAAATGGGCGCGTCTGTCAACACTGGTGGGGATATTGGTTCGACTGCACTTCTCTGGGCTTCAAGTAAAGGGTATACGAACATCGTGCAGCTTTTGCTGGAAAATGGGGTAGCAATCGATCAGATAGCTGAAGATGGAGCTACTGCGCTTGTTTGGGCTGCCCAAAAAGGTCGTCTGGAGGTTATTCGTCTACTGTTGAAGAACGGAGCCAACCTGGAGAAAACTTACGACGAGGGCTACAGAGCGCTGGCCGCTGCTGCTCAATCTGGGCATGTCGATACTGTGGAGGCTCTTTTACAGGGCGGTGCTGTCATCGATGCTGTGACTGATGATGGATATACAGCACTTTCGCTCACGTCGACATTTGGCCACCTGGAAGCTGTTCGCACCCTGGTGAACCACGGTGCTAACATCGATCTACAAGACAAGTATGGTAACACACCACTGATGCTGGCAGCAGAAAAGATGCACTCGAAAGTGGTAGAATTGCTATTGGAAGCTGGTGCTTCTGTGGAAGTCAAGACGTTAAAAGGTGATACCGCATTGGGTTTTGCTGCTACTGGAGGTGATACGCGGTGCATTCAATTACTACTGGATCATGGCGCGGATGCTAGCCAGGTAGGCTACAACGGCTGCTTGGTTATTCAATTTGCGATTTTTAAGGGGCACATGGAAGCTTTCAAGCTCTTGTTGTCATCCAATGCAAATGTCAATTCCGAAGATAATGATGGAGACACAGTAATCCACGAAGCTGTCCTGGCTGGACAAACGGATGCGGTACGGTTGCTGCTGAAGCACGAAGCAAATTTCAACGTGGCAAATGGGGTCGGTTGGACACCCCTCATCATTGCTTCACAACGAGGCCACACTGATATCGTGACAATTCTTTTGGAGAAAGGAGCTGAGGTGAACACTGAAACAAAAGATAGTCGAACAGCTTTGACGCTCGCTGCTGAGGAGGGGCATGCTGAGATCGTCCGCCTTCTATTAGATCACGGAGCAGATGTGAATGTGGCAGACTCGGAAAACCAAACACCACTGATGAAAGCATCGTACAGGGGTCATGAAGAAATTGTTATCCTGCTTCTCGAGAATGGAGCAGCAATGGATATGACCGACAATTTGGGTCGAACTGCGGTTGAAATAGCTCACTTAAATTGTAGGTACGCGACCCAAGGAATTCTCGAGGACTATCACACAAATCAGCCCAATGCAGCGGATGCGAAACCCATAGCTGTCGTTCCTTTTCCTCGTCGACAACCTGACTGGTTTATTTCAAGCCGAGAAGTTCGAAAAGACCACAACCCATTCTCCTCTGGGTCCTTCGGAAAAGTCTACAGAGGTTGGTGGCTCAGTACACGCGTCGTGGTCAAGACTGTCACCGTCGCCACAGAAAAAGAGAGACGCACTTTTCATCGAGAAGCTCGCATCTGGCAAAAAGCCCGGCATCCTAACATCGTACCATTCTTCGGCGCTTGTGATGAAGGTTCGACCTACTTTTTTCTGTGTGAGGAGGCCAAGAACGGCAAACTGCTCGACTACCTGTATCATGCACGAGGAGAGGGGCGGTCGTTTGTCTGGCGTAAATTACTTGACGCTGCACTCGGACTTCATTTCTTGCACGAGAGACACATTATTCACAGCGATCTCAAATGCAACCAGATTTTAGTTAGCAAGGATGGCGTGGCGATGCTGACGGATTTCGGACTCAGCTTCTTAGCGAGTGAACCGGATGGAGAAGAAGAAGCTGTCGGAGCTATTCGTTGGAAGGCACCCGAAGTCATTCGCAAGGAAAAACCTGTTGCACCAAACGCTCAGTCGGATGTGTATTCTTTCGGCATGTGTGTAGTGGAGGCCGTGACGAGTGAAGTGCCGTGGGGCAGGCATGTACCAGACCCAGTGGTGAAGTTCCACGTGACTCGTAAGACATTTTTACCTCGACCGAAGGCGTTCGTGAGTGATGCGCAATGGACATTGGTGGAGAGCTTATGTGCTTTTGAGCCATCTGAGCGTATGAAGTTGTCGGATGCGATCGAGTTGATTCGTGGATTTGCTGAGGAGGAACGATTCCAGGAGCGTCTGCGAGATATGCAAGACGAGGCGCCTGAAGAATTTGACTTTGGCGTAAGAAATCGTCCGGAGCTGTCCAAAGCAACAATGGGAAGTATTTAATAGTATATCAAGGATGCAATCGATCGGTAGATCATTTCGGCGGAGACGAGGAGAAGCTGTTGCTGCTTAGAAGGGTTAATATGCTATGGTTAAAGGGTTAAATGCTACGTTAACCTAAAAACTGAATTAAGTTAGTTTGTTTTGGCGCCACTTTCGTCCCGTGTAGCAGCAGCCATGAGCGAGGCCAACACGTTCATGATCATGGGCTACAGCGTCGAGTTCCCACAGGGCAAGCGGCCGTTCCCAGCGCAGTTGGCAGTCATGAACAAGGTGCTGACGGCGCTCAAGACGGAGCAACACGCGTTGCTGGAGTCTCCCACGGGCTCCGGCAAGACGCTGGCGCTCTTGTGCTCGTCGCTGACGTTTCAGAAGCAGTTTGTGCAGGAGAAAGTGGCGGCCATCAAGAAGCAGCAGGAAGACCCCACGTTTAAAGAGCAGCAAGCCAAGAAGCAGGCGCAGGAAGCGCAGTTGAGGGCGTTGGAGGCGCAGAAGCAGCTCATGGAAGCTCGACAGCAACTGGAACAGGCGCGTCTGCAACGGGAGGCCGATTTCTCCCAGTATTCCTTCCAATCTACACAGGAAACCGTGACCCAAGCCACGCCAGCCACTCAAGTGACTGAAGACGACGTAGCACCGACGCAACCCAGTGCTGAAGACGGCTGGTTGACTACCAGGAAGAGAGAACTGGAGAACGATTCGACCGCCACCAAGAAAACACGCGTACTACCCAACTCGTTCGCCTCTGTAAAAGACAAGACAGAGGAGAAAGCAGCCGACCCTAAAAAGAAGCGTGTGGTGCCGCCTCGCATCTTCTTTTGCTCGCGCACCCACTCGCAGTTGGCGCAGGTGGTGGACGAGCTCAAGAACTGCCCCGTGGCGTATCTGGACTCGCCTGAAGACTCCAATACCTACACGAACCAGTTGCAGACGTGTGTGTTGGGCTCCAAACGAAACATGTGCGTCAACCGCAAGGTCAATCGAGATCCGTCGCAAGTGGACGAGAAATGTCGACTGGCACTGGAAGGCTCGTCGTGCTCTTATTTCAAGAAACGCAAGAAAACGAACGACCTACGACGCACTGTGCCACCTGTGTGGGATATCGAAGACCTCGTCAAGCTGGCGCAGAAGCATCGCGAGTGTGCGTACTTCCACTCGAGAGAGGCACTTGACCACGCGAACATTGTCTTTGCCCCCTACAATTACTTATTAGACCCGACAATTCGTGATGCTGTGGGGATCTCACTCAAAGATTCCATCGTTGTATTGGATGAGGCACACAATGTGGAAGATACTTGCCGATCGAGTGCCAGTGTCGAGGTAAATGACGAGGTTTTGGCTGCGTCGATCAAGGCATTTTCGATCGTGATCAAGCACGGCAACAGACCAAAGACGTACAACGCGCTACTCAAGCTCCTGAATGGTATTAGCCGTTGGTTGCAGAGCGTGGATTCGAATGCCAATGCCATTCTTCAGCCGTCAGGTTATGACGAAAAAAGTAAGGTCTGGGATGGCGCTGATGCGCTAGCCATGCTCGCTGAGTATTCTGGACTTACAAAAGATAACTTGGCAGAGATGAAAGCAAATGTGCAAGAAGTAAGAGAGTACGAGAACGAGTTGGGTAACAGTGCGGATTCCAGCCAGCAACCACAAACTCAGGCTTCACAGGATGCTGCTGCTAATCCAACAGGCTCCTCTGTTCTTCTAGGTGCGTTGGCTTTGGCCACCGTGCAGAGTATCATGAACGTGGTTGACTACATGTTCCGTGATAGTCTCAAGTACGTCGACGACTTCAAGTTGGTGGTGATTAAATCGAAATCGACATGGAAGGATAATACTAGCTTCCGGTCTCCCACTAAGAGAAACAGTGGTGACGAATGGGAACTGAAAATGTGCATCTGGTGCCTAAATGCTGCTGTGGCATTTTCGGATATCGCGAGCCAAGCACGTAGTGTCATTCTCACATCTGGTACGTTGAGTCCCATGGAATCATTTGCCGGCGAATTAGGTGTTGACTTCCCCATTCGCCTGGAAGCCAACCACGTCGTAAACATGCGCAAACAAGTATTTATCGGTGCCGTCATGCATGGACCTGGCAACGTCGACCTCCAGTCCACATACAACAACCAACAGGATCCCAGATATCAGGACTCTATGGGCCAGTTATTACTTCAATACTCGCAAGCGATTCCAGGCGGTATCCTGATGTTCTTCCCGTCGTATTCGCTATTGAACAAACTCACAACACGCTGGAAGAAGACCAATCTATGGGGTGAGATTGAACAGTACAAAACTATTTACTCCGAACCACGAAACGCTGGCAAGGACTTTGACGCCCTACTAGAAGATTATAAGGATACCATTACGAGGTGCTCCATTTCGCTAGTAAGTGGAGACAATGGCAAGGAGGCTACAAACACCGGTGCCATCTTTTTGGCGGTTTATCGTGGCAAAGTGAGCGAGGGTATCGATTTCTCTAACGATAACGCCCGCGCTGTTCTTTGTGTGGGCATCCCCTTCCCCAGCGTGAAGGAGTTGCAGGTATCCCTCAAACGCAAGTATCAAGACGAGAAGAGCCGCATGAACATGAAGCTTGTGAACGGCCACATTTGGTATCAACTGCAAGCGTTCCGTGCGCTGAACCAAGCGCTCGGGCGTTGTATCCGTCATCGCCAGGATTATGGTGCCATTATGCTCCTAGATTCGAGGCACCGCTTCAACAAGCACACTAAGTCTCTGTCGAAGTGGATGCGACCGTATATTCAGGAGTTCGAACATTCGCAGATGTGCGTACCGATGTTCAGTGATTTTTTTCAGCGGAACAGGGTGGAGCTCCCACAATGTGTGCCAGCAGAAACAGCTAAGTCAACTCCATCGGAGTGGAAGTCTAAGAAGGAGCCACTAGTCCTCAAGTACGAGACGGACAAAAAGGGTAAGAAGAACAACGCCAAGACGAAGCGCGCGATGCCATCGTCGCTTTCATCCACAATGGCTACGGTGAAAGAATTCATGGCACAGCAGAAACAAGATCCGGACCCACAGGAGAGCGTATTCTCTATCTTCCGTCCGCAACCTCCGAAGAAATCGTCAAATTAGACTCGAAGTGAGCACTGCTGCCGAGTTAATCTATCACCTCTGCTCTACGCTGCTATGGCGTCGTCTTGGTTATTTAACGCCGTCTCTTCACAAAAACTATTGGATTGGAGGAGGCTTCATGGAATCCCAGTCGTCGTTATCGTCCGTGGCATCCACAATCTTGTCATTGCTTGAGAACAGTGATGATGAACCACAGAGCACAAGTACAGGCGGCTCGAGCATTTACTACGACAGCGAGCAGTTTGAGTCGGAGGACGAACATGAGCAAGAACCGGTGGTATCTTCTGGTTTAAACTCAAGCGACAGCGAGAAATACAGGTTGGACGAATTCGAAGACGATGAAGAAGCCATTGCTGCAGAGGACCGTGATGGTATTGAACAATATAACACCGAAGACAATGACTACGAGTATGAGTCATTTGAGGAAGAGGAAAAAGGCGAAATTGCGATGGTGATCGAAGTTCACAAACAAAACGAGATCACACCCGAGAGCAAGGGAGTTCAGGGTGGTGATGAATTGGTGTCGCCATTCCAACCAGACTTGAATCCACAACTTGGAATTTGGTGCGCGAAAACAGTTAACGAATTGAGGCGAAGGACTGGTAACACAAGGCTACAGACTTGCCGAACGGGCGAAATTGTGATGGTGGTCGAAGTTCACAAACAAAACGATATCACACCCGAGAGCAAGGGAGTTCAGGGTGGTGATGAATTGGTGGCGCCATTCCAACAGGACTTGAATCCACAACTTGGAATTTGGTGCTCGAAAACAGTTAGCGAATTGAGGCGAAGGACTGGTAACACAAGGCTACAGACTTGCCGAACTCGAATCCAAAAGACTGACAGCGGATCAGACAAAATACCAGTGAGTGCACTGCAGAACTTGATCCATCGAGCATCGACTTCGCGTATACCTCCTCACCAGCGAGGTATATCTTGGTTGCATTCTCGTCAGAAATTAAAGGCACCAATTTCGCTGATGCAACGAGCGCAAACGCAACTATGGCTGGCGAAAGCATCCGGTGGTACCGATAAATTAGCACCTGAACCTTATTCGACTTCTACGCCAACCATAGCGTCTACGTTCTACTCTGTGAAGCGCGAAAATCTGTTAGGACAGCTCGCCACGACGAAGCTTTACGAGACTACTAAGAAGTGGGCAACACCGGACTCGGGTGGTCATAGCTTGGGAACTCTGGATTTTGTCCAAATGACGGCGGCAACACAACGGGAAGTCTCCTTCGAAAATGATTCAATTGGAAACTCTGGAGGACTGATGTTATATCGAGTAACA